>CACRXK020016059.1:0-11678 GCA_902702795.2 Paramuricea clavata | reverse complement strand
GCTAATATATAGCAAAATAATTAAATCTTAAATAGCTATTTATTTCCTATTCATAGAGAGCTGTGAGAATTGAGAACGGGTAAATTTATTTATTTAACTGGTCAAAATTTCCCGGCATGAGATAATTTTAAATTTTTCATGAGTTCATTGAAATTATATTTACAAAAATATTTATAGTCTCTGTGGAGGTAGGTATTTTGTCATTTTGACAAAACACCATTTTTGACAATTAAAACACCACCGAAAATTCTCACGATGAGCGCGGTTTGACAGGCTGGTGCCTAGTTTTCCTACAATACGCGCAAAGCTTCCTGGGATAGCGTCACAATTAACACCGCCATATTTTTTAATTTTTTGTTTTATAAAATTTTCCGCTCGAAATACAGAACTTTTATTTGGTGAAGTTGATATGTATTAAAGATTAAACTCAGGGATGACTGGGTAACATCCAGGTAAGAAATTTGTTATGGTTTATATATAAATAGAGCAATTGTGAAAGGAAATATTTATACTATCTTTATTCGTGAATTTTGAGCATGTGTTGCGGTGTCCCAGGATTTTCGCCCCCCCCCCACAATTTCGCCTCCGGGGGGCAAAATTCCTAGGAATATCCCCCGCCCGGGGGGGGGGGGAATCCTAGGAATTTCGCCCCCCTTTAGAAACTTCACCTTTTCTTTAGGATTGTCGTCCTCCGTTCAAAATTTCGCCCTTCCTAACAGTTGGATGGGATAATTATTACATGGCTTTAATAATTTGAAATCAGTATCAATTCAAAATTGTTAAGACAGAGCTTGAAATAACAACCGATCACCGATCAATGATCGGCATGGAATTGCTTATGATCGGCGGAAAAGCAGGGTTTCGGTTTCCAACCAGAAAAAAAGCAGGGAAAGTCATGACTGCCGTTTATGCATATTACACTAAGTACACATTTCTGTCATTTCCAACATATCTCCTTGGCTTGAACTAAATGCGAAGTTCCTGTAAAATGCAATGAAATTTCTTTGAAGTTTCTGTTTGTTTGAATTGGCGGTTTAAAATGGCACTAAAACCCCAATATAAAATATAAAATACCTTAACTGTCTTAACATATTTTGTCGGGCGGTACATTTATATTGTATAACAAAATATAAAAAAAATTAACATGGCTCAGTCTTAAAATACAGTTGGGTGGTGATGATAATCCAGCAAGTTATTTTATGTGGCCTAATAAGGAACCTCTGATGCTTGATACTTACACATTTTAATTTACAGAATATTTTCAGTTATTTGTCTTCTCATCTGGTATAGGTACTATATCACAATAGTGCCACCACAACTTGTCAGCCTCAACTGCCTTATTCAACCATGATTTATTTGTTTTACTCTTTTGGTGTTAGCAACCATTGGCCACTAAACCTTCCTCACTGACCCCACCTATGGTAAACCTTCCTCGCGGGCAATGCCCGCGTGCCCGCTGCATGCTTTTTTGCAACTCTGATATACGTTTCAAAAAAGACAAAAAAGCTTTTAGTTTTGCAGAGTTACATTCTCAAATGTTTAAGGCACTATAAATCATCTCATATAGAGTTACATTCTCAAATGTTTATGGCACTATAAATAATTTCATATAATCTCGACTTTACTGCGGGCGCTTCGCGCCCTTGGAAAATCTTCAATTATATTTCAAACACAGAAGTTCGATATAGCAATGCTTGTTCAAAGCTATAAACCAAAACCATATTACCACAACCCTCGTCCGAAATGTACTATGTTGGAAGAGACAAGACCGTCCTAGCATAAACTCCATCGAAAGCTGGACGATAGTAAAAGCGAGTAGAAGGTAGAAGTCCCCGACCAGTCAGCCATTTTGATTACTTCTTCCAGAGGTACCCCTCCAGCCCTTGCCTTGGATGTCGACGCCGAACGAGTTGAATGGCCTTTAAATACTTCGGTATCTATTCCCGCGCTACCTAGGATGGACCGAATATAACGGGCAATAGAACACGATTTAACAGGGCGATGGGGTCCATGGAAACTAATCAAGAGCTGGTTATGAGTGGTAGGACCCATGACTGGTCTAAATAAGGTAGTGCGCTAAATATAACACTGTAAACAGCGGAGCACAGAGAGGTTTTCACATTCCACATACTTGGTAAAGAACACTGACGTCACAACCGAAGTTTTTTTGTCAGCCCGGGTAATTTGAACTCGACACCTTCAGGCAAGATGCGCATATAGCGCAGGTCGAGAGGTTTAAGCTTGGAAAAGCGCTGAGGGGCGGTCAGGGCAAGCAAAATAGCTAACTTTTGCGTAAGCAATTTCGACGACAAATCCTCGTTCCGAGGGAGTGAGCGCAAATAGATCAAGACAACGTCCATGCTCCAAGTTCGCTGATAGCGCGGCAAAGCTGGTCGTAGGTTAAGAACACCCTTGCGCAAGCGAATAGTGAGTGGGTGTTGTCCCACGGGAAAGCCGTCAATTGGCGGAAGGACGCCCGACAAAGCGGAGTGATATGTATTTGTCCTGTATTCCAAATCTGCATCGAACGAATGAGCAAGGAAGAAAGTTATATTGGCCAAAGAGAGGCGAAATGAATTAGTTTCCCGCCCGAGACACCACACCATGATCAGCTATGTCATTTAGGCAGGGAAAATGGCCTGTACGGAGGCGGTCATCCTCCCAATTAGCTGAGATAGTTCCCTGATTGACACCTCGTGACGTGCTATCAGGTTGTTGCAGTCGGCTTTTATCGCTTCCACCTTGTAATTGGGCAGGTGCAGAGTCATATCCCGAGTGTTTACTAGAAACCCTAGAAACTCTAATGTCTGAGTTGGTGTGAAACACGACTTCTCTAAATTTATCACAAAACCTAAATTCTCTAGGAGGTACTGTGCCGTACGTAGCCATATCTAGTTGTAGGCCTTCCTTGGATTGACTCATTAACAAAAATCGTCCAGATATATAATCAGGTGTATCCCGGCTCGGCGAAGAAGAGCAACGACTAGTTTCATCACCTTTGTGCACAGTCGTGGGACAGCTGAATTCTGGTCTTACTAGTCAAATTCCATAAATTCAAAACAACAAAAATGGCGGGCTTGGCAGCTGGAAATACTGATACTTCATATGCCTTTTTTGAAAATGAAATCATTCTTGGTGACCCTAGTTCTTCTAAGAACTCTTGTACGGGTGGTCAAGGTGATGTTCAAACAGAAATGGGAGCCTCTGGAAAGGATGTATGCCGTAGTGAGTCCGCTGAAGTTCGGCCGATATCGCGATTGTTAAAGATGATGTCCACTCCTGTGTACATGCGCGAACTTTGTTTACGTTTTGAACTGCTATATTTGTAAAATATGATATACTATATAACTGAATATCTAACACTTGTCTGGTTCGCTGTACTTGTAAATGAATATAAACTATACCGTTCAATTCAAAAAAGTTCGAAAGATGCAAAATTTGAGCAATGTTTATATCTAGGGGTCCCCCATTGTTATGAGCAGAACTGGTGCGCAGAACGGAGTGGACATCATCTTTAATATGTTCAGACTAGACAAAGTTAATTTAGACGACGATTCAGCAGGTTTTCCGCACAGCGAAACCAAAGGTTGGACAAAATTATTGCAAGATATTCCTCCGTTTACCCACCGAAAATTAGAAAATAAAATGGTAAATAACAGCCGCACAATATTAATGCCTGACAAAGTAGCGCCAAAGGCTCATGGGAACATGAAGAAAGGATACGGTCTTTGGAAAGGTTATGTCAATAATGTTCAAGTCAAATGGCAAACATCCAATGTAAAATTCAACTATTTCTGGTGAAAGCTCGAGTTAGTGCGTCCATGAAGAGTGTAAGTTACCCTGTTTATGTTCATTTAGACCAGAAGAGTGGCGAAGTCGAGTATGCAAAGTGCGCTTGTAAAGCAGGGCAAGGTGAGATTTTGTTAACTTAAGTTTAAGTATAATTCCTGAAGGCCTTACGTGTACACAAGTCGCTCAAAAGTGGAGTATTCCTTCTGGCTGCCGTAAAACATTGAACAAAGCTGTTAAGTTTGACGAGCTGTTGTTTCAGAAAGCACAATACAGCAAGACCAATAAAAGGCTGCATTCAAGTACTATCAAAGAGAAGTATTGTAGCACACCACCTTATGCCCAGACTGTCACCAAAGACGATATACAATCAATTGTACTTAGGATGTACTTAGGAAATGTACTTGCGAATGTACTTAGGGAAGCTGCTTTGTGACACACTTGAATCAAACAATTATGAGCCATGTGATATGTTTGAAACATCTTGTGCCAAGGCTAAGAGGACATAGTCTTAAGTTGAATCTAGAAACAGTCGAACCAAATACTGACAAGCTATTGGTTGACAAAGTTTTTGCCTATGTACCATGTGAGTTTGACCAGACTGTTAAATTGGGTTCGGATGGAAAGAAACTAATGGAAACCTTAATGTTTGTACCACCTGAGCAAGCCAAGGACATCTGCTTAAAAACTATAGACCAAAGTTCCAGTGCGCAGTGATATGTTGAGAGATCAGTTCGTATAACTGCATCTGTATTCGGGAAGGTGACGAGTAGGCGAAAGACAGTTGAACCAAATTCGATTGTAAGAGAACTATCACTGAGAAAACTAAATGCCACAGTTCTCGTATGCCAGTTTCTCTACAATGAAGCATTGAGAATCAGTCCAATGCTGTAGAAAAATACAAAAACTTGGGAAAAAAAACAATTTGGAAGTGAAAAGCTGTGGTCTAGTATAGTGGTAAGTCCAAGATGGCCATGGCTGGGCTGCATGTAGTCCTGATGGTATTGTTGTGGAAGATGGTACGGTAGTTGGATGTGTGGAGATAAACGCCTGTATTCTAAAAGCGCACTCACACTCACACTTGAGTGGCATTCCAGTGAGGAGCACTCAAGTGGGGTTGAAGGGTAAGTTTGAGTGGAGGGAGAGTGCATTGTTGTACTCATTGATCGAACACTCACACTCGAAAAATGTTGCTTGATTTGTATTCACCAAGCGCACTCAACTGTCACTTACTGGAGTTGCACTCATTAATGAGTACGGAGGAAAGACGTATTTTCGACACATTACACATAAAGTACAGACGTGCAAGATGTCCCAACCTTGGCGGTATTTTTCAGAATTGGAGAAGTCAATCATCAGAGAATTAGTTGCTAAGCACAAGGATATCCTTGAGAGTAAAAAGAAAGATTACAAAATGATTAAACAAAAAAATAGCGCTTGGGAAACGTTAACAGAAGAGTTTAATTCTCAGGCGGGTGTTTATAAACAAATAAAGAAAAGAAATATATCAAGTCTCGAGCTAAGAAATCTATCGCCAAAGAAAAGAGAGAAGTGAAACTAACTGGTGGTGGTACGGCCTCATCGGATAGACACGAAGGAGCAGAAGCCATTGTTTTAATAATTCCAGATCAAGGCTGGAATTACACTATACCGGATTGATTTTCATACCGGATTGATTTTCATACCGGATTGATTTTCACTCCGAAGTAAAAAACAAGGCTATTTACACTACAGTAGATGTCTTGATTTTTCACGGAATAACCTATATACATCGACGTTAAAATCTCAGTAAAATACTGTTTTTCGCTTCTGGATAAACACCATCGCTACGTTGTCATATTTTCCACACATATAAACGGGAGAAAACCGGAGTCGTTTTTATAATATACTCGTTTGCAGCTTTCGTTGTGGGCACAAAGTCTTAGAATACGTACACACAAAAATCGTTATAAATATATCGAAATAAGGGGCGGACCATTTGACTTTATAGGGTGGGGGTTGAAAGATTTAGAAAAAAAATTTTCCTGCAACCCAAGGAGAAAGAAAAGAAAATCATGCAGCATACAATACCATGCAAAAGAGGACGCTCAAAAAAAATTCCTACATGTAAATCTACTGATGCGCTTCAGTATTGTGACCACAGGCTTGGCAAGATTTTGCATTTTTGAGCAGGCACATTTGCTTAAAATAATACATGGGGTGAACAGTGGACAACATCACAGCGATTCTGCTGCCTTTGGAGCCTCTAAGTTACTCTAACCAGCGATAGCTAGTGGCGTTCCCTGGCAAAATTGTTGCCACCCCCTCCCCCCCCCCGTGACAAAATTTGGCCTTAAGATATGTACAAATTTCTAAGATATTTATACATATCTAATATGCATGGTAGAAAAAGTATTTTTGGATGGTTGAGTCTGTGTGCGTTTTTTGATAACATATAGCTACAAACTATTAAAGCTCCAAAGGATGCAACCCGATCCCAAACAGACTATCTGTATGAACGATTGAAAAACTACAGAGCTATATTTGGTGGAACATTGTTGTTTCGGAGGGCAGTTAAACAGCGCATTATTGAAAATCTTGCTTTATTACGTATCAATCAAAGCTCATTTTGTGATTTACCCTTGTTTAAAATAAGGAACAGTACCGATAAGTGTTCCTTAGGCTTAGTACAGCAAATTTGTTGGACGAATCCATGGCTGAAAACGCAGGAAATAGCGTTTCTGAGGTTCCAATTTTTATATTTTCCCGGGGGAGCATGCCCCCGAACCCCTCAAGGTGATTCATATACTGTACCTCCACCATTTTCGAGTACTCCACTCTATCCCTGCATGTTTTAGGTTTTGGTGCAGTTATACATTTTTTTGTAAGTAAACCTGCACACTTTAATGTGGAGAACAATTAAGACATAGCCATATAAAATAAAGCACAGTGAAAATTCCTTGGCCCCTCTTGGGATTTTTTCGGCCTTCTTTAACTGAAAAACCCGGCTAGATCCCTGACGATAGCGTATAAAAGCCTTAAGTTGCTGCATATAAGCCGTTATTGTGACAGACAAAAAATATCCTGTCGCGAAATAATTGGGAAAAAATATATCTTGCGCAGCACTTTTACAGGAAAAAAACTGTCTGTCTTGTTTGCCTGGGTGGAAAATTTTTTTTGCACGGTCTGAATCTTCCAACCCCCAACCCCCTCAAAAGCAAGGGTGGGTAGTAGCGAAGTAGTTGTAGTTCGCTACTGTAGCGAACTACAATTTTCAAGGAGCCAGTAGTTTTTGACTACTTTTTTAAAACAGTAGCTGTAGTAATAGCGAACTACATTTTGCCTAAAAGTAGCCAAGTTGTTGACTACTTTTCAAACAGCTACTTGATAGAATAGCATAATATTGAGACACGGTTGCAACTGGCAACTTGATAGAATAGCATGATATTCAGACACGGTTTGCTTAAAATCAATATTCAATAGTCAATTTGCACTCCTGAATACTGTAGTGCTTACAAGTAAGTTGATTTGTTATAGGTTACATTACAGTCTGAGTTAGTACTTAAGCCTAGTTCTCATTCATCGCAAACCGTTGGCGATGGGAGCTTTGCGACGTCGGCGACCGCTTGCCATTTATGAGAACACATCAAAAATTATATCGCCGACTGTCCGTAATCGTCGCCGACCATCGGCGATGACATCGCAGGAAACAAAAAAGTTTGTTTCTTGCGACCATCGCCGACTGCCACCTGCTTAAAAAATCTATGAGAAATGAGTAAAAGTTGTTTTTTCCTCAACAAGCAAGGAAATAATCAACTGAAGTTTGACAGAAATCATGAACTTTACGTTGAATGGGCCCATTTTGTGGGAAATTTAGGAAATTTCGAAACACATCGGCTGTCATCTGCGACGATCACCGATGTATGAGAACTTTCGTGCATTCGCGCTCGGCGAGTATCGGCGATAAGCGTCGCCGATCGTCGGTGACAGATTGCGATGAATGAGAACTAGGCTTTAGTAGATGCTCCAAATACAGTAAAACTAAAAAAATATTACGTAGCGAAAATAGCGAAATAGTTCGCTACATTTTTTAGTGCAGTAGCTGTAGTGAGTAGCGAACTACCTTTGTTCAAAAGTAGCAGTAGTTGTAGCTGACTATGTACATATTTTTGAAGTACAATAGCAGTATAGTTAAAGCGAACTACAAAAATTGTGTAGCCAACCCACCCTTGCTCAAAAGTCAAATGGTCTGCCCCTAAGCAGCAAGAAACAAGCCATTAAAGTCGACACAATGTCAATGGCATCTGAATTTGGCTTGTCCGCAAGCAGTTTTCGCTTGTTTTCCCGCGTTTATTCCCATTTCATACAATGTAAATTTCAGGAAGTTAATTTAACTCCAGTGGTATTATTTTCAACCTAATTTTACTCCACATTTGGAGTTAATTGAGGTACAGTATAACTCCACCGGAGTTAAATTAACTCCCCGAAATTAACAGACTGAGTGTAGGATACAAGGACCTGTCGGATTGTGATTTATGAATAAGGTCTATAAATTCCCCCCAAAAAGTCTGATCACAGGTTATGCTCAGCCCGTTTAGGCGAGTGAGCTTGGGTAATTGCACTTGTATGGAAAATTCGCAGCTGGGTCACCTGAGATTTTGGGTCAGTCGAGGCGGGATCTCACTTAGGCGGGCCAGCTTGGTTCACATAGCAATGCAAAGTGAAATTTAGTAATAGGAAATACTAATTATGGGTTATTCCAGAAAACATCCATACCTCTCTCCCCCCCCCCCACAGAGGGAATTGGAAGTTAACCCTACCCCCTTTGGATGTCCTAATGCTTTTGCTATTATCAGATACAAATTTTTGTCCCCTCCCCCTCTGGATGGCAGAAATTTCCTCTGTGGGGAGAGTGGATTTTTTCTGGAATGACCCAATGGCGGAATCTCATCTAAACCCATGCTGGCTCGCCCCATATAAAAACAGTATAGGTACCCCACCTGAAATTTGATGTTCAGTCGAGGGGGTTGAATGCACCAGATATGTGCAGTAAAAATGACCTTACGTTTTCCTCACGAAGTGAGACCTCTGTATAGTCAGTACTCTAGCTGTGCTTAGGGCTTTCCCATTCTATCCCCTATTCAATATATTGTTGTTAACTCGTTTATATTTTCACTTCCCAGAACTCAGAAGTGAAGATCCAAAGATGACGGTAAGCACTAAGCAGTCACAAGAGCTTTTGTCTCTGGTCAGACTGGTTGTAGTATATATATTATATAATCAGAGGCTATATGTATATTCTGAATTGTGTTGTGTGGACGAAAATAATGGGGTGTAACCCATATAGTTTGTTAAGAAATTAGAAAAACAATATCAGACAGTCATTACCAATCTTATTACTCGCTGGGGCACCTGTGCCCAGGCGAGTATAGGTTTCAGCAAACATTTTTGGTGGATGTCAGATCGTCGTTGAAATAGAATATTAATGAGCTGCCAATTTTTACCCAAATTACCCATAAATAACCCTAAGCTTTGAGAAAAATTCAAGAATTTTACTTAATAATTAAGCCAAAGCTGCTGTTTATTTTACCCAGTATGAATATGTTTACGTTCTTTTAAAACTGCTTTTTTACTGCATTGAGGATTCAACAACAAGAATAATGAATTCGGAAATGTATTAATGGCAAATAAATCCTGTTAAGCGGTCAAAATGACATCGTATAGCCCGACAAAGACAGAAATACAAAGTCAAAGACAGCGATGCACAGGAACAATTGTTTGAAATATAGACTCAATATTATAATAAGGAAGCAGTCATTATCAATACCGGGGGTGGGCCGGAAGATATTTGGAGGGGCCACCAAAAATGTATTAACCACTTAGGGGGGCTACCAAAAATATCAAAGAAAGTAGGTGGGGGGGGGGATGGGGGTGGCACTAAAAATAATGTACAATAATCATAAAACATCAGCAATTACTCCCTGTAATATAAATGCCAATGCTATGTAAGTATAGGTAATCACACAGGAAGGAATTCCTCATGTAAAAAGAGTAAAAGTCAACGCTTTGCCGAAAGTCGTGGGTTTTCTCCGAGTACTCCGGTTTCCTCCAACACTGGGAAAGTTGACAGGGTGGGTTAGGTAAAACTAAAAGGGCAGACAGTAATTGGGCCCACAGTAACTTACAAGCTGTGCTATTTATAGTACGCTACATTCCTCCTGTTCGCCAGCAGTTGTTCGGTATGCTTGGTTAAAAACTTCGCTTTGAAAGCTTCAAGATGAACTATTGTCGGATCAAAATACTATCAAAATGAAGAGAAAAGTGAGACAAATCTATCGGTATACGGACGAAAAAGAGAA
Source organism: Paramuricea clavata (assembly GCA_902702795.2). Classification (NCBI taxonomy): domain Eukaryota; kingdom Metazoa; phylum Cnidaria; class Anthozoa; order Malacalcyonacea; family Plexauridae; genus Paramuricea; species Paramuricea clavata. Next base: position 1,551 of record CACRXK020016059.1, on the reverse strand, counting down.
AACTTAACCAACGTCAACGATACAAAAGTTATCAAGGATCAAACGTACGGAATTTTTAATTAGTTAAATAATAATTTTGAGCGATTTGTCAACAAATATACAATTTCGCTTGACTTTCAAACTTCAAAGGCCATAAATGGCATCCGCGTAAGTCAATTTCTTACGCTGATTCGAACAATTGTATTTTTGCCCTTAGTGTTGGGGCACTTGGGTGCATAAAACCAGAGATAGCGGTCCTGAGAGTCCGAGATTAATTAATTTTCCTGCAAAAACACGGACACCGCGATTTTGTCCTTGGCACGGACACCGCAATTTTGCAACAGGGGACAGGTCACAATTTATAACTCCTCAATTGCCGGATTGGCCATATGATTGTAGTACCATCTATTAACAATCGAGCGTCTTGTTTCATATTAAAATGATGTCTCGTGATTGTTTTCACTGTTGGTTACGTAAATATAGTCTAACTGTATTCACTACGTATCAAATTGAATTCGAAATCGAAAATATCGAGGGAATCAACATACCTTAATTCACTGGGAGACAAATAAAGTCCTTTCCGCCTTTCCCCAGAAACTTGAACTATATTTTACGCACTTTCGATCCACACGACACTGATACAAAATTGTGTTCGAAACATATATTAAACTGGGTGTTTGGAAACCCAGGAACTACAGGAATTACAGGAACATGGACAGGAATTACAGGATCTACAGGAACTACAGGATTTTCAGGAACTGCATAAATCATAATATTTCTTTAATTATTCGTTAATTTTTGCGGGAAATGAGCAATTTTCCCGCTAAAACCACTAATAATTATAAGTTATAACATAAATATAGCACGTAGAAGTGCCACAGTGTATTGCCACACTGCTTTCGTAATGTTTGATAAACGATACCCCTGTATTTATTTCTAAAATGACGTTGCCTTTTATTACAGCATGTCGGGGATTGCTTGACCCAAAACGAAAAAGTCACGTTGTAGATTGTAATGTTTTATTTATACGAAAAACCCCAAAATCTCTCGCTATATTCGCTCTCATTGCCTCTCAAAATCGCCTTGTTTACATGTTCACTGTAAAGTGTTTTCCCGGAATCTTACCGGAAGTGATTCGCACGTGAACTGTTGGTGATCTTTAAAATTAGTTATTAAGCAAATATAAACTTTAACTAAAGCTTATAAACTATTTCCGTTCTCAACACATCTAGTGATAGTGTGATAGAGTTCAGATGAAGGTATTGAATTTCTTATTAAGACATCTGGTCACTGTTGTTTACCGTCTTATTATTTATAAAATTATAAAAGTTATCGAATAAATACAACACAATTTACATATTTCATACTAAGCCAACAAGATGGGATAGCCTTCAACCACTTATACCTTTCGCTTTCCATCTTGAACAAACGTTTATTACGACAGCAGTGTGGAAATCAGTGGCGGCGCCAGGCCTCCAAATTTGGGGGGGCATTTGAGGGGCAAACTCAAATTTTGGGGGGGCAAGATAGAATTTTTAAAAAGGTCGCCCCCCCCAGGAGGTTCACCCCCCC
>CACRXK020016058.1:0-11678 GCA_902702795.2 Paramuricea clavata | reverse complement strand
AACTACCATGAGGTTTTCGGACCAGTTGCCATGGAAATGGCGTCATATGGCGTCAAAATCCGCCATGTTTTTGGCGACACTTTTTTGACTGACGAGAGATAGGAGCAGGTCCTCCAGTTATTATACAGCTCAGTGGTTCCCATTGGTGACAAGATATCGCCGAGCTTTTTTCCCAGTACAGTAGCTTTATATAATAGTTATAGTAAAGAAACTTAAGCGTGATACTTAATTACGATGATTTTAATGCAATTCAATAAGATTTTTAGACTTGATGCATGCAACTTAATTTTTTATATATGTAAATATATATAGCGTACTAATTTGTTTTCACATTCATTTTGGTATGACTTACTTTATTCTCACGTGTAATAGCTAAAATATATTATTGCAGATTACCCGCCCTGAGGTGCATTTAGGCATAAGTATTATATTTCTTGTATAATTTCTTATGTAGTGGTAACATATATAATTATATATAACATTGAATTTAATTCACATGGCGTTAAATAGGAACACATAAATTGATTAAACCCTAGAGAACATAGCCCCCACCCAACGTATCTCCTGGCATCTGTTACGTTACACCCCGTCCCACACACCCCGGTTGCCACGTCCCTGACAATCATCAGGGGCGCTGGAAAGTCGATAATTGGGGTGGAAGATACTCATATATTCTGTTCTGCATCATTTATTTCTTTTGAAAGCGATTGTTTTTACAGTCTGTGAACATGAATATATAATATCTGTCCCCCCCCCAATTATCGACTTTCCGGCGCCCCTGACAATCATTCCTTTCGAAGATATAATGACTTAAATTTCTAAAAATCCGCCATTTTGTACTATTTTTAGTAACAATATGGCGGGTTTTTCTACATTTGTATCGCTATATCTTCCCATAAAATGGTTGTATTTAGAAACAGATTTCAGTTTTAAAGTACTCTTAGTCTGCTCTACTAAATGGATTTGTAAAATAACCAATAGCTTATTTTCAATTTTTTGGCGCCAAGTTTGTGACGTAATTTACCCGCCAAAAGGTAGCAATTCCAAAAACAAAAAACATACGATTGTATAAAAAACGATATGTTCTATATTCATGGAAAATGTGGTAGAAACAGAATAAAAATTTCAGACGTTGAAGCATATTGGTGCTTTTGCATGCATTTTTGACAGGCGTGTTGCATGCAGCCTTCTTTTAAGAATTCCAATATATGCATGGAGCTCCCCCATGCTAGTTAGTCCCTGCTGGACCAAAATTAGTACCGGATAGTAGTCTACCGGATACCGGTCAGGAGAAAATGATGATCGGATATATACCGGATAATAACCGGATACCAGATAATAAACAGATACTCCCATACAATAATTTATTAGAAACACAACATTTTTATAGCTTAATTAACTAGTCCAATGTGGCAATGTGTTTAATACAATAACTTCAAGAGTTTTTTGTCTCTTTAACCTATTTGTCTTTACCAAGGCCATATCTTATGATTCACCTTACATTGTTTACTGGTATTCAGTATATAAAATTCACTGCTGTTGGCGAACGAGCAGTTCACATCAGCATCACGAAAAAAATATGTCGTAATTTCGTCGTAATGCAGCGCACGCTCAGTTTCACAATTTTTAAACGCCAAGTAAACTTTTCCGTTTCATGGTTGTAACAAAATATCTTACAGTACTATCCGGTAAATATCCGGCAAATTTATACCGGATACCGGATAGTGCCGGATGTCTAAATTTTACCGGATATCAGATACCGGTATCCGGATCCGGCACATCCCTAGCAAAAATGAAATATATTTTCAAGAAATCTTCAAATCGAGAAATGTTTTGCAGTCGTTATAATACAAATTTTAAATATGCCCAATCAGTGTTCGCTATTCACAGTCCGCCATATTTTTGAGATCATGCAGTGAGGATGACCACCCACCAAACACTCCAACACCGTTGGTCACCTACACCCGCAATCATTGATGAACTTTAGACTTCGCTAACGCTTTCGTTTCCTCGGATGTAAATAGCCGGGCGGAATTAGTACCCTCGCCCCGGGCTCACGCCCGGAACGGCGCTCCGCGCCGTTGGCTCGGAGGGATTCTACTCTGTTGTACTCATAGGCCTTGTAGCATAGATATCTTATATACACTAGATTGCGCATCTCTTTTAGTAAAATTGAAGACAAGAATATTCCAGCGGTTACCCCCATTTGAATAGATGCTATCTAGTGTATATAAGATATCTATGCCTTGTAGACGCAGATTACAAGTTCATCTGGGCAGACCTCGGTGGTAAGGGGTCATCATCAGACTCACAGATCTACAATAACTCTGAAATCAAGGAATTTGGTCTAGACATCGAAGAGAGGATATTTAACTACAGGCTTTCCCGCGCCAGAAGGGTGGTTGAAAATGCCTTCGGCATCCTGGCGAACAGGTTCTGGTAACTACAATGCAGCATCACCCCTCTACTGTCAAGCTCATCGTGAAAGCCTGCATTGTCCTGCACAATCTTATGAGGTTACGGTACCCTGAACTACAGAACCAGCATCTAGACCGTGCAGAGAACATGAACAGTGACTTCAAATATGCCGACAAAAATAACAAGAAATTTCAAAATGCGGAGAATAAAGTGACACAAAATATACTAACAAGAGGCACTCTTGTTTCGAGAATGATAAATCCTGAACTATTCATCCGACCAGTAAGTAAGCACGAATAAAATCTTATGAAATCCAATTTGAAGCCAAATTTGATGGGTTGGTTTTATTTTCAAATGGAAGGGCAAAATGTCTTGTTTTGTACTTTTTTATGAAGTGCGAAACTTAAACTGGACGAAAACATTAATCAATGCTGTTAAAATAATATGAACGCATATATCAATATTTCATTTGTAAAATGTTCACAAATATTCCAAACTAAACCTAATATTTGAAATCTCTTATTTCCCTTGTACTCTATAAATAAAACTTTTATGAGCGTTAAAATCAACACTTGTTCCAGTTAAAATACATTGTTGCGATAAAATTAAGCGTACCTCTCAAAATTGCTTTGTTTTAAACAGGGTGTTAGCTACAGTAAAAAATTCCGCGTTAAACGCGGTTTTCCCAATTACCTTGAGGTAGCAATTTTCCAATTTGGGTCAGCAAAAAATAGCATAAAAATTCAGTTATTTTTTCACATCTGATAATAGACAAGTACCGTATCTTGCCGTCCATCTTGCCGTCAATATGTTGTTAATACGCCAATTAAAAACATGTTTATAACTACATTTGCTCAAAATTACTCCCAAAATGCGGGAAATGCCATTTCAAAGACACAAATAATTGTCGCGAAAAATTTTGATATGTCTGGAAAAATTTTTGGACCCCTAAAATGGTATGGTACACTGACCGAATTTTTTTTGGCGACGGGGGTGGGTGGGAGTCGCCCAGAAAAAATTTTTCCGAGAAAAAATTTTAAAATAAATTTTCCAATTTCAGGTAAACGCGGATTTTTTTTTACTTCTGGCTAACACCCTGACTTTTAGCCTTATTCTCTAGTTTATACAGTAGCTACCATTTTAAACGCATTTGCCGATTGAGAAACATACAGTTATCAGTCATATTTACGGCAATATAAGCAAAACTACTTACTCATGAACTTCAGACACCATTTTCTCTTTGGCGACCCGCGTACCATCTAAAATCTCTTCTTTTTAGCATTATTTCACAAATAAAGCACTAAACATACCTTTTTAAGTTTGTTTGCCTATAAAATTCTGATTGTAGTGATAACCGCTTGGTATATTATACTCATTTCGTTTTTCACACAATTGAAACACTTTTCAAAGACACTAAAGACCTGAATTCAAATTTAAAGACTTTCAAGGTTTTCAAAGACCGCTACGAACCCTGCATTATTGTCTGGCAATACATTGACGTTTTCTTCCCCGCGTTTCTTTAGCCGCGTTCACACCAGCGGCCCAGGCCTGGCCTGGACCTTACCTTGACCTGTCCTGGGTCAATTGTGACGCATTCACACTGGCTTGACGCCCAACTCCAGGCCAAAGCAATCAGGAGTCAATATAAACGTCCTTGTGTTCCACTAAAGTATTTAATTTCGCACTTTGAATGTTTTTCCCTCCAATTGTATGACAATCATCTGACCAGTTTTTATCGTGGGCAGATATTGCGATGGTAACGGGGCCTTGCCCAGGCCCACGAAAAACCCGTTCACACCAGTGATGATCGAGGCCCAGGCCAAGGCCAGGTCCAGGCCACCTACATTTGCTGGCCTGGATTTATTGACTTAGGCCAGGCCTAGGCCAGGCTCAGGCCAAGTAAAACCCGTTCACACCTAGACCCAGGCCAGGCCTGGGCCGCTAGTGTGAACGCGGCTTTTGATGAGCTCTCAGACAAGACTTTGTTACTGTTTTCTCCGCCTCTAGAGCGTTTCTTTATCGCACTGCCGCCACTATCTTTCCCTGGCACAATTTTAACGATATTTTTTTCACTATGTTTTCCTTGTGTTTTTGTATCTCTATCAGTAAGTGGTCCAGTCGGAGCGTCTACGTGACTTGATCGTGATTTCTTCGTGCGCTGCTCGCAAGACCTTCGTGGTTCAGTTGGAGCGTCTTTCTGCTAAGATGACATTACTTCGTGGACAACGTACAACTCTCTTATCCGCTCCTAACACCTTATACCCTCTGTCATCACCATCCTTATAAAACCCTCGGATAACGCCATCAATATATTCGCCTCCAGTCTTTTCGCAGAACATTACTGGTGTTCACATGGTAAATATTCAGCAACAACAATACATTCTTCCTGGATGTCGCTTTGATCACCATCATCAAACTCGATATGATATTAGGGCCATTTATACGAGACAAAATAAGACGCGACTTACATAAGACGCGACTTAAAACGCGATTAAATAAGACGCGAGTTTGTCGTATAAAAGGTACAAAATTCTTATGTAAGACGCGTCTTGGATAAGACGCGACTTAAATAAGAACCGGACTTTTAGCTGTTCTTATTTAAGTCGCGTCTTAAATAAGAAATTTTGGACAAAAATTCTAACTACACATGCCCGAAACTTCAAACAACGTAAAATTATTAGCCTTGCATATTAAAACAAAAACAACCGAAACAACATAATAAGTAAATAAGAATAAAGGCGTAGAGAACCATTTATGCGATAACTCCGCTTATTTAAGTCGCGTCTTATGTAAGTCGCGTCTTATTTTGTCTCGTATAAATGGCCCTATTATGTTGTATCATTATTACATTTACAAACCACGTGACTGGGGTAATAATGTTTGTCGTACCACAGAGCTAACACGCGTGTACCTTCGTGCAACAAGTGCGGGATAGGTGGAGACGTGGAAGATCTGCGTGACGTTCTCTGATTGTCCACAGAGAAGGGACGTTTGCGTTTCTGCTTCGGTAAAGATACCGCATTGTTTGTTGTTTGTTTCCGAGGCAAAGTTTCAGTTCTTCCTTCAGTGCTGGAGATATTCTCATCAGGGCTGATGGACGATATTCAATTTAACGAAGCTTGGAATAATGACGGGCTAACGGTACTTGGTGTTGACGCGCTTTTAGATAGTTAATTCGTTTACGGAGCTTTCTGGACTGTCTAAAATAATTATATCGTTGTCTTTTGTTACTTGAACAACGTTCGAGCTTCTCAGATCAATTTCCTTATTTAGAGGGGTTACTTCCGTATTTCTTGAATGACTAAAAGTGATCTGGCTGGGAATTACGTCTACTTCGTCTCGCGTCTCATTCTCATTCGTTGTTGTTTTATATGTGGGTTCACTAAACTCGGTGTTACTTTTGATATGATAACCGCGCCATCTTGTGTAGTATGTATAATCTTCGTCTGCGTTTCTGTCATCGTTTTTGTGGTTGTAATGATGTTGGTTTTCACAATCTTCCAGAAACGTTCTTTACTTGATTGTCGTTGTTCGAGATTTGATTCGCGACACCGTGTGCCTAAAAGAAAACAGAAAATGTACTCGAGTTTTTTCTGGGGAAAGCGAAGGTAAGAGAGCCTGGGTTCCGAAGTTGGGGTTACATGGCAGTAGATGAGGGGCATGGGTGACAGATACGCCTTGAGGGGCATGGGTGACAGATGGCGCCTTCCCACTGAGTGAAGCCTGCTACTGCAGACAAGGATACGGGGATTTACTTAAGTAAATCAGGGGTGGAAAAAATATTTTGCTTTTTGGGACCGCAAAAGATCGAAAATTTTCTGCGAATAATAAAGTAAATCGACACTCCGACATTGTAACTGTGTGACACTAAAAAGTTGTCAAACTGGATGTCATGCTCAGGGCCTTTCAGGGCGGGGGGCAAAGGGAGCAATTTTCCCCGGGTCCCCAGTTTAAGGGAGGCCCCCAAATTTGCAAAATAAAAAGAATTTTCGAACGCTTTTTGATATAAATAATGGTATGAGAAAAAATTTTCTAAACCACAATTTTACATATATAGATCCAAAAAAAGGGTTTGAGCCATGTTGTAACAGGAATTTTGTCCGGGAAAATATTTTGAACCTTAGTTTCACTACTGTAATGTTCCACCAGAAAACAATTTTGCCCATCATTCTATAGTCTATTTATACACTATCGCACTATTATGATGGATGCGCTTATAACTGCATTTCTGAGGTCATATCTACAGTGCCAGGTAACATTAATTCAAGAAAGTGTGGGAACGGTCGGTTCGGATATAGTCGTGACCAGATCGGGCGAGATTGTCTTCAGATCGGGCGAAACCGGACGAAACTCGGTAGTACTTGCAATTTCTTGTGAATGATCTAAGTAAAGGCCTAATTCCACGACGAGCGAAAGGCGCGTGCTTGATCAGATATAAAACACCAGAGCGCAGCTCGAGAAGCAGCGAAGTAATTTTTAAAATAAACGTTGTCTAAGCTAAGAAAATCAAAGCTAAAGTTTGTATAAATTAACATGACTTTTTATCACATATAAAACCATCGGGCACCGACACGGCAGTGATTTCCTTTGTGTTTTCTTCATGAATTATTAATGAGTTTTTATTAAAGTGCTTATAAAACGAAATTTTTACCTCATTTTTTATTCTTTTTCTAAACGAGCTTCACTGGATGAGGAATTTGGCAAGATGGAATCTGAACTATCACTACCACCTGATGAGACATTTAATATCATATCTCATTATTTAATTTATTCATTGTTCACTTATATACACAACCAACACCACGGTCAAATGTAAACTGTAAAGCACATGCATGCACAAGTGAGTTTCAAATCAGCCAATGAGAGCACGATTTTATATCCGGGACTTGAATTTGCCCCCCATTAGCTGCGTTCCCAATTTTTAAACTCGATGTCTCCTCTAGTGTTATTTATAATCTCTATGCATTCACCCCCTGATATCATTCAAAATGGCGGATATCCAGGGGGGGAATGCCTCTCAAACCCGCACTGGCTAGGACCATGGCGTCAGCATTTTGATGATGAATCATGGCGTGGCAGCGTTACTTGAGTCGACCTTCTGTGTACCTTATTCTGTGCCCTGGGCACAGAATAGGAAGTTATACCAGAAGCGTAACTCGAGCAAATATTTGTCCGCGTTCCTATTCTGTGCCCTGGGTACGAGGTTGGGTGAGCGGTTGATCAGCAGGATTCCGTCGATTCACCTGGACAGCCTGCAACTGTTCTCATTGAATTTTTGAATAACAGGTTGTGTCATTATGGCGTATTTGGTTGAATTTCATGCCATAACCAAAATATTACTAACTTTAAAGAGAAATTACTAAAAAAATTACCAAAAATTTTCAATTACCAAAAAAGTCAGAAAAATTACCAAATCTGGTCACACTGTCAACAAGAACGATCACGTGACTATGGCTTGGCGGGAATTTGTAAAATATCCCTAATTCACCCCCAGTCTGCATTTTATCCTCAGTCTGCATTTTATACCCCCAGTCTGCATTTTGTACCCAGTCCGGTCTGCAGTTAGTCTCCTATGCAGACCTACTTTAGCGGGTTTGGGCCCGCCACGTACGGTCTGCTTACTTTCGCTAGCAATTCGCCTTCCCATTGTATTCCATTAGCCAATAGCATTCAAATGCACAAGACACGCCCACTTTGAATGTCAACTGTAAACTTGTAAAATGTAAATGCAAACAAGGAGCGTGCGATAATCGAATAATAATACGGTATATACGTATTTAAATGGCCATAAATGTGAACAGATCGAGTTTTCTGATCAATAGCAGTCGAAGTAGAAAATATTGAATATTTTTCCGACGAATGTACGCGATAGGTCGAAGGCTTAACTGGTAATACTTGTTTTGAACTTGACGCGACTGCGTGACGGCATGTATATTCAATATATATAATACTATTAAAAGAAATCATGGGCGTGAGGGAGTCTATATATGTGATAAAGATTCATGTTAATCTACATAAACTTTAACTTTGATTTTCTCGGCTTAGACAACGTTTATTTTTAAAATTACTTCGCCAATGAACTCATAAGATGAGTCGTTTTCGGCTCGAGTTTGTATATCCGATACAACACGTCTGCTCATGTTGTAAATAGTACTAAGTTTCCGAACGTTAAATATCAGAGCGACTTTTGTAATTACGATTTTAATTTGTTAAACTTTATAAACTTGCTAGTCATATACAAACTCAGAAACCGAAATATGCAATGAACAATTCAGTATTTTATATAGGCTGAATTCTGTCGAGAATTCTGTACTCTTCAATTAGTACTTATAAATCTATTATCTACACCCGCAGTAATGTACACTGTATAACTTTGTCTTGACGTCTTTGTCCAGTATATTACCCGTGTTACAGTAACACCTGCAAACGCTTGTAAAGTAATCAAAACATCGCGAAATATTTTAGGTGATATTGTTCGATTTTAGTACACTATCTGTTCAAAACAATAGCTCGACAAATTCTAACAGATTTTACAATTGTTCCATATTGTAAATTTGTAGACTGGTTTGTGTATAACAAATATATCTCTCAGCTCTCGCATATAATCGGTTTAAGATATGAATATACGTACAAATGAAGATATGAAATGTTCAAGATTAAATGTTTTGAAACTTTTGACGACTCAAGCCTCAAGGTCAAAGACATAGTCAAAGGTCAAGCCCCACAATTTTCGTGGGTAAAGCTGTGATTGGCTAATTTTGAGGAAAGGAATTCTTGGCCAAAGTAAGCATACCTTACGTGAGGGCTCAGCCCGCTAAGTAGGTATGCGCAGGAGACTAATGAAGTGGTAGCAATGGTTAAACAACTGGGAATACCAACATGGTTTATGACACTTTCATGTGCAGACTTAAGATGGCCAGAGCTATTTCAGATAATTGCAAAATCGAAAGGAAACAACATGACAGATGAAGAAGTGGACGCTCTGTCGTATCATGAGCGATGCTCAATGTTAAATTTAAATCCAGTTATTGTAGCTAAACATTTCCAGTATCGAGTCGAAACATTTTTCAGGGATGTTTTGCTTACAAATGCAAACCCAGTCGGTAAGATAGTATATTATGCACTCCGTATTGAATTTCAAATGAGAGGTTCACCACATTTGCATGCCTTAATATGGACATCTGATTGCCCAGACTTAACGAATGATACAAAAGATGCATACATAGATTACATTGACCAACATGTTCAAGCATACCTTCCAGACAAAGAAACAGATCCTCAACTTTATGACTTGGTGAAAACATACCAGACACATAATCACAGTAAAACCTGTAGAAAGTACAAGAATGTTACATGTAGATTTAACTTTGGACAGTTTTTTACTGACAGAACAATTGTTGCTGAACCTTTGGCTGAAGATATGAATGAAGAGATTAAATCCAACATTCTAACTAGACGAAAGGAAATTTTGTCTAAAGTTAAACAAAAAATTGACGATGTGCTAAACCCAAGCAAACCTACCTATGATCCACATGCAACTCCAACTGACATCCTAAATGATATAAATATTACAGAGCAAGACTATCAATGGGATATATATCATTATCTCCTGACTCTGACTATGAATTGCACCTCAAAAGACCAATAGATAGTTGTTTTATCAACAATTACTTTATTGCTGGGTTAAAAGGGTTTGCCGCAAATGTTGACTTGCAACCAGTGTTTAATCATTACAAGTGTATCACATACGTTTGTTCTTACTTTACAAAGGATGAAACTGAATGTTCTCAAGCCATCATAAATGCAGCAAAAGAAGCTAAAGAAGCCAACTTAAATATAAGAGATGGTCTAAGAAAAATAGGTGCAGCTTTTCTTTCGACTCGTGAAGTCAGTGCTTAAGAATGCGTTTACAGGTGCATGCCTGAACTCTGGTTAAGAAAAATATTCCCGAAAACCCTCTTTGTTACCACAGATTTTGCTGAAAATCGTGTTAGATTTGCGAAGAAACAACAAGAACTTGATGAGTTAGATGATGATAGTACTGACATTTTTAAGTCCAACATTATTGTCCGTTGCAGTGACAGACCAAAAAACATTCCTGTCGTCAATGATATGTGTTTAGCTTTATTTGCTGCTCACTATTTCAAAGATTACAAAAGTGATTTTAACGAAGTATCTGATTCTCAACCTGAAGTGTTAAGCGATGACTTCATTGAATCTCAAAATATCGAAAATCATAACACTGGACTTCCCGATCGAATAAAACTTGTAAACAGCAAAGAAATTATGAAGTGCAGAAAAATTAAAGCTGTTATTCGAAATCACACTCCAAACAAAAGAAAAGAGCCTGAAAAATATTTTCACCACCTTCTCATGTTGTATTTTCCATGGCGTAATGAGCAGGAACTCTTTGGCGAAGACCAGACATACATATCTAAGTTTTATGAGCCAGATGTTCAAGAGGTAGTACAACGCAACAAAGAAATATTTGAGCCAATGCTGATGCAATTAATGAAGCACTAGAAAGTTTACGAAACTTTGATGGGGTACCAACTCACTTCTATGATCCAATAAATGACCAGGAAAATCATGAAGATTTGCGGCAAACTTTACCTGACGATTTTGATGAAACCGACTCTTTTAACGAATCGTTGCCACAACATCGTGCATTAAATCCTGAATCAGTTCAACCATCTTCTGGAATAAGTTGTTATAATCAACCCTTAGAAATCGGTGACGACGATCTGCGAAAAACTGTAAGATCATTGAACAACAAACAACGTTATGCATATGACGTAGTTCTCTCCTGGTATAGAAACAAAATGGCAAATATAAACACTCTTCAACCTTCTCAAGTAGATCCTATCCATGTTTTTGTTACTGGAGGTGGAGGTGCAGGGAAATCACACTTAATTAAAGCTATATATCATACTGTTACAAAAACATTTAGACATCCTCCAGTGAATCCTGAATTACCTTCTGTATTACTAATGGCTCCAACTGGTGTAGCTGCCATAAATATCAACGGAACAACCGTAAACACTGCTCTAGCAATTCCAAGAGAGTGTGGGAATAATGTACCTGCAATGTCTGATCAGAGAAGAACACAAATGAGATTGTCTTTGGCTGAATTGAAACTAATCATAATTGATGAAATATCAATGGTCTCAAACATGGGTCTGCTGCATATTCACCAGAGATTGAAAGAAATATTTGTTACACCTAATAGTGAACTTTTTGCAGGAATCAGTGTACTTGTT
>CACRXK020016057.1:0-11678 GCA_902702795.2 Paramuricea clavata | reverse complement strand
TTAAATATAATTTTCTGAAACAGTTCCCTAAAGAGAATGTTTTGGTGAAATAAACAGAATTTCGGTTTTTTGAACTGTCGCGAGAATCTCGATTCTTACAGACATCTGCTCTTAAGAATTTGGATCAAACAAAATGGCTGACAGTGATAGGAGTGAACTCTGGGGTGAACAAAATGTGTTTTCCCTTGGAAATATCGAGCCAGTTGACATCCATAATGGCTTTAATCAAAATCAAGGCCTTCAGATTGAGAATGATACAACACCTCAAGTTAGAAATGACAATCCAATCCAGATTATCGAGTATAATGTTGAGATATTTATTGGCCAAGTACAAGAAGAGCCATGTTTATGGAACACTTCATACAGAGCGTATAAAGATCAGACGAAACAGAAAAACGCCTGGTCTAACATTGCTGCGAAATTCGGGAAAGACGGTAAGTCATATTATGATTATTAAAATATTCCTTGAAGTTGATGGGTTGATGATATAATTTTGTGTATAACCACTGGTCCACTGTGACCTGCATTGAGTCTCTAGTTTATGCGCCATTTCTTTCAAGTAAAAACGCATTCTATTTTTGGACATTCAACATGTCACTCTATAATATTAAGTAAAAACCATTGTTCCTTTTCAGGATTTATGGGTTTATATTTATAACAAAAATAAAAATTCAAAATTATTAATACTTATATTGGTTTTATGCATCAATCAACATCAGCAATACTCATTTCCATTGGACCAGCCCCAGGTATTGGAAGCTTTATTTCTGGGCCATGGCAATTATTAAATGCCTAATCCCAAGGAATTCCACCCAATTAAATGTCGAGGGATTCACTCTCAGGATTTCCAGGCTGAAATTTCATAAACCTGGAGATTTCCAGAGTGAAAACTCTTAAAACCTGAGGACTTCCAGTCTTACATTTTTAAACCCCGAGGATTTCCAATGTTCTCGACAGGGGGGGGTGTACAGACATTAAATGCCAATCTACTTGTCAGGCATACTTTGACCCTAGGTTAGGGAGTGGTCATTATTTATGGGGAGGGGGGGGGGTTGGGAAATGGGGAAAATAAGGATTGAAAACTTTTTTGACCCCCCCTCCAGACTGAAGGCAAACTTTTTGTGCCTCCCCCCTCATAAAAGTAGAAACTTTTCTGACCCCCTCCCCCCCAGTGTGGATTGAAAAATTAACAGCAATGAAACAGGTGTGCGTTGCAGGTAAAGTTAGATATTAGGACAATCTGTTTAATCTAGCTCATGATGTTTTACCCTGGTGAATATGATTCAATCATATATGATTAACCTAACCCATGACCCGTCTTCATACAGCAAAATGATTTGAACACAGGGTTTTTTTAAGAACTTGTCTGGGGGGTGGGCATCTACAAAAAGGGACCATACTATATTGAGTGTGGAGAGATGACAGATGGTTGTTGGTGACAAAAAGTTTGGTGAGGTATCGTATGTACTAGTAGGGAGGTCTGGGGGTATTATCCCCCAGAAAATATTTTGTATTTTTCCACCCCTAGAACTGAAATGTGAGCATTTTCTGAAACAGATTTTTGGATATGCAGCTTACATTGTGCGTTGATAGACCGAATCTGATCAGTTAAGTGTACTTGCATGGTATGTTTATGTAAATACCACAACTGGGTCACTCAGGGGGTAGAAAGCTTGTTATACTTAGTGGGTCCGATTCCCACGATCGCGAGGTGCTACCATGGTTGGCGCCGAGCAGGGAAATTTTGAAAATTTTGAGTCTCTAGATCGTTGGAAATAGCATTTCAGAGTCTTCTTTTTTGCTATTTGTGATTATAGAAATCAGAACTCTAGACATGGTATTTAAGTTCAAAAACTTTTTTATGGAAAAAAGGCGTGGCGTTGGGGTTTTGTTTGAGGTTGAGGCTTATCAGGTTTGCCCCCATTTCCCAACCCCCCTCCCCATAAATATTGACCACTCCCTAAGGGCTTTTCAACATTACATTACATATTAAAATTACTATAAATTACTTCTAAAACTACCTATGTTACATATACTTATCTTATTAATGCCAAGAAGAGAGAATACTTATCTGGACTGTCTCAATCATTATACAACAACTCTAAATCATTTTGGAGATTTTTTAAGTCTAAATCTTCAAAATCTTCCATACCTGATGTAATTAAGATAGGGGGTCTTAAACTATTCTCTTCTGAAGAAAAGGCTGATGCTTTTAATACTTATTTTGCGTCAGTTTTTACCTCCGACTCAAATTCTTCTTTACCTTTAATTTCTCCTTCGCAGTCATCATCAAACTTTCTTGACTCAATAACTGTTTCTGAATTTGAAGTTCAATCTTTGTTATCCAGTTTGTCACCCTCTAAGGCTACTGGGCCTGATGGCATACCAGCATATCTTTTAAAGCGCTGTTCCGAAGTCATCGCTCCGTCTTTAACAGTTATCTTCGAGTTGTCTCTTCAGCAGGGTGTATTTCCTTCTGAATGGAAATCTGCTAATGTGGTTCCAATACCTAAGAAAGGTGACGCTCATGAAGTCACAAACTACAGACCTGTTTCATTACTCTCCCAAGTCTCAAAAGTACTTGAACGCTTGATTTTTAGACAGGTTTCTTCTTTCATTAAGGACTCTTTGTATGACATTCAACATGGCTTTCGCTGCAATAGGTCATGTGTTACTCAACTTTTGAATGTGTTTCACGATCTCGGTCGTGCTCTTGATTCTGGCAATGAAATTGATCTTCTTTATCTTGATTTTGCTAAAGCTTTTGACTCCGTATCTCACAGCAAACTCTTGTTTAAACTAAAATCTTTTGGAATTTCCGGTCAACTTCTTCACTGGTTCGCTGATTATCTCCATAATCGGAAACAGCGTGTCGTTATCGAAGGGGTCTCTTCATCTTTCCTTAACGTTAAATCTGGTGTGCCACAAGGTAGTGTCATAGGTCCACTACTTTTCATTTTGTATGTGAATGATCTTCCAGAGGTAACTAAGAATTGTACTGTTGCACTTTTTGCTGGCGACAGTAAATGTTACCGTGCAATTCAGTCACCAGCCGATCGAGATCTCCTACAGTCTGATCTTGACTCTATGCACAACTTGTCGATCTCTTGGCAATTGAAATTTAATGTATCTAAGACGCTCTTGCTCAGGGTATCTCAGGAACGCAACTCTCCAACTCACCCTTGCCACCTTAACAATCAACCTATTAAGATTGTAGCCAAACAAGTCGATCTGGGTGTGGTTGTGAGCAATGACCTTAAGTGGTTCCCTCACATTGCCAGCTGTACTGCTAAAGCCAACCATTTGCTTGGTTTTCTTCGGAGAAATTGTTCTCAAATGACTGATACTCGCTGGCGTCGGCTTCTCTATCTCTCTCTTGTCCGATCTCACCTGTCTTACGCCAGTGAGATCTGGGCACCTCAAGCCTCGTCACGCGATCTTGCAACCCTGGAGAGTGTTCAGAGACGAGCTACTAAATTTGTACTTCAAAATTATGAGTTGTCGTATCTTGAGCGTCTTAGGAAACTTAATTTATTGCCTATATCTTACTGGCTTGAAATAAAGGATCTCATCTTTGTTTTCAAATGCAAACAAGGTCTCTACGACATAGATATCTCCTCTTTTGTCACCTTTTCTTCTAATCGCTCATCTCGCACCCGCTCAAGCAAGGGCAACTTGCTTCAAGTCAATCCGTGCAAAACCTCTCTTTTTAGAAACTCTTTTTTTAACCGAATTGTCTTTCGATGGAACAATCTCTCTCCAATCATTCGTAACAGTTCCTCTGTTTCATCCTTTAAGTTCCAGCTCCATTCTCACTACTCTTGTCAATTAGACTCTTCTTTCGATGTTAACAGAATGCGCACTTGGAAAACCTACTGCTCTAAATGCCGTTCTTTCAACTTAATCTGTTGCTCATAATCTAAACTATTAATTTTTATATAGTTATGTAAATAGTGTTCTAGTCATTGTCTTTAATGTATGTATGTCTACTTATTGTATTGTATCAGGTTGGTCTTCACATGGGATTCATGTCCTGTTGACCATATCTTCAATCATTGTTATATTTTTTGTATGATTGTAAAGTTAATAAATAAATAAAAATCTTATCTATTTGTTAATTGAATGGCAAGGTATATGTCGCTTAATTCTTTATATGTAAGCAAAACAAAACAAACCTCACAGAAAACTTTAACAGCACCATATGTGGAAAACTCGCCTACTATGACGCGAGCATCAAGTTTCTAGAAGAAAAATGTTGAATATAATTATATTCATGAACAACTTTCAAAATCCATGTCTCAGGTGCTAATCTAAAACCGTAGTAACTTTAGCTCGTTATACGTTCAATAACGTTGTCATGACGCAACAATGTCAAAGCGCTCCTGCGGCAATTCAAATATAATCGCTTTAAATAAGAGTCATCGTGTAAACCCGAATTCAATTAAATCGAATCACGATTTTAGATGTATTTAGAGCGAAACAATTATCACTTATTTACTGAGACTGAGAGAAACAGTGTGTTTTGTGGACCCGAGACCGTCGATGTTTCCCGAGGCGAAGCCGAGGGAAACATCGACGGTCGAGGGTCCACAAAACACACTGCTTTCCCGAGGTCTCAGTAAATAAGTGTTTTATTATATATCAATAGTCAAAGAAACAACAAATTAAAGAACAAATGAACGTAAATACATGAAATATTTTATTGGTAAAACTTTATATAAAACACTGGCTACACTGCAGTTTATACTTAAAGCGAAAGCTTTAATTACGTACTAGGCATGTCCGATGCTCGCATCTTCACGTGATAGCGCACGTGATTTTTTTTGTTATTCGCCGGTCGATAATGTATTATCTCCCTCTCGCGCTGTTGCGAGGGAGACAGCCTAATTTCGTCACTCTCACGTGATATTCTCTAAACCAATAAAACACTAGAAAAACGCGACTTTGACTATTGATATATAATAATCACTTTTATATTCGGAGCCTGTATTTAGTGGCTCTACAGGAGGAGCATAAATAGGTGATTGTTGATCTAACAAAGGACTAACCTGTAGATTTTCTAGTTGTTGCTTTGGAGGGGTCTTGCTTAACTGACTGAATCCTTCAGTGGTAATCAAAGTTATGTTTAAACTGTCATGGGTAATTTGATTTAGTAGGTCACGCACTGCCTGTAAAAGAATAGTATTCTTCAATAAATATGTGACACGATTGATGCTAAGGAGAGAGAGAGCTGCAAGAAACGAGACGTCTTCATCGGAATAGACGTTCTTTGGGAAATTCGTTCATGAAAACTATTTACTTTGCAACATTAAACAGACTGTTATATGGGTACAGAAATATATTATGTAACCTTAGAAATAAATTTGGAACGAAAAACCCGATGCAACGTCAAAGAATAGGTGTAATACCTGAGTGTAATATTTGAAATTATATTCCTGCAGAATTGCGATTCTCTTCCAACCAAATTCATGTATTAAAGAGAGCCTGGCCTTATTGTACGCTGACCTTGACGGAACAGTTGTGTACAGTCCAAAATACTTCGAAGCATCAAGGAATTCCGCACTGGTTGCTGCGTAGGAGAGCTAGAATATAACAAGAAAAGATTTTATACAAAATCCTGCAGTAGCTCTATAGGATCACTTTTATAAAATAACTAGTCAAAGGCCAAGGATTTGGAATTCTTGAATAAAAAAATAAATGAAAAAAAATCTTGCCTGTTGTAAACAAATATATTCCAAAAGTATAATCGAGCAGTGGTATGGAATTAGCCTTTCTCGCGCCGCCTTTTTGGGTGGCATTTCAGCCGAAGTTTGCGAGATAAGTCCGCATAACAGCAACTTTCTTTAATGGTTAGCCTACTTTATTTTGAATAAAAAAGCTTTACACGTTGTTTTAATATATTGTCTGCAATGGTTAACGAGAATAGGATGTCACCCAAAATTGGCGGGTATTCGTCGTGAAAACGGCTAATTAAATACGAATATAAATAAGAAAATCATGCACACTAAAAATTTGAAAATGAATTGGAAATAGTAATTTGTTATGTAAATTTTTTGGTAAGTAATCGAAAATACCCATGGCGCCTGGGAAGAACATGTATCTCCTGAAAGCAGGTTCCCTAGTAGCATAAATAAAGTTCAATTAACAAAAACAACAACAACAGCATCTAGTTCGTATTAAATAGATTTTTGCCACTCAATTATTCCTTCCTCTTCTTAATATAACTTAATTAGCAGATTCAGACGAGATAAATCGAAGGGCAGAGTGTCGTTAATTTTTGGCTACGCCAATGCATTTCAATTTAATAACTATAGATTTTAACATTCACCTCCACAATATTAAAAGATGCGCAAAGAGGATATGCCACCCAGGTAGTCCTTGTCCAAGCTGGACCAATGAGTACATGAATAAGTTCATTCCTTGGTCTTGCAATGAGCCGAAAAACTAAACGAGGTGTGTAGACCTCCGATCCCTACAAAATGTTGGTAATTAATTAAAATTATGGGGTATATATGTAATTAGTACACGCCCATGATGCACAGACGTTGTTCCTCGGTATTGTCCATAAATGGATAAATATTGAATTGATGGTTTAAATAGCAAAGTAGGTAATCTTATCAGCAACCTTATTATGGTACTAAATAGATACACGCTTGCTAATCAATATTTTATGCCTCCTAACATAATCTGCATGCACATTAATTAAACATTATGGGACGAGTTTGAGTAGGATATAAAGAATTATCAAGGCCCAGGTCAAGCCTCAGCCTTCTGCTTCCGTGGATAACACAAACTGAGGCGATAATAAATCTTCATATCATACGAAAACCAAATTCAAACAATAAACTGCACAAACAATGAACCACGTCGGGGCTTAGTAATTTTTGGTCCGAACGTCCAAGATTCCGAGAATTATCCGACGCGTTTTGACCAATCACGAACGAGAATATTCTTCGAATATATATTCAACTCCCTTAAGGCGGATCTCCACTAGACAATATTTATGACGATCGTCTGAAAAATTCGCCACGAACATGCGCAGTAGGAATTAAATTAATCGTAAAAGAGATCGTCAAGGATCGTCAAGCGCTCGACAAAAAGTAGAAACTAGTTTTACTTTTCGTCGAGCGCTTGACGATCGTCATTTTTTCAACCAATAAGATTCCGCGCTGTTTTTCTTGCTGCTAGTACATCTCCAGTTGTCTCTAATTCGTCACGAATTTTTACGACGATCGTCATGAACATCGTCTCAAAAAACCTCTAGTGAAGATCCGCCTTAACGCCACTTCGTACTCACATGAGTGTCTTCGCACAACATGACAATTTCATGATTTGGCAAAATATCAGTTCGATTGTTGATCATTTCTGTTGCGAGATCTATAGCTGTTTTGTAACCATAGTAATCAACTCTACGACCTGGGAATAGGCAACCAATAAAAATCTTGTGCTTTTCAGATATTACTGTGGGAAAGCCCAATAACAACAGGATAACCAAATTGAATGACATATCTAGAAGATGAGCAGTTAATGGGTGAGGTTTTTGTGATATCCAGAATCACCAAGGTCGAGATTAATTAGAGGCGAAGACGAGATTGATAACACTTATACCTCGACTATAATTCGGGATATCACAAAAACCGAATAATAAGAACCTAAACAGGCCAATGTGCACGCGGAAAAATCCATGCACGCGTGTTGGATATAGCCTGAGTCAGTCAGATATAACCTAGCTGGACTATAGATCCATTGCACATGATGCCACACCGCCGGTGATGTGCATCTGGAGGACAAATTAGCAATCTAAGCATAATATAACAATTGTAAACGAAGCACATTTTGTAAAATCCTATAATAATTTCGTATTAAAATCGTTAATTCTGCGCTGTATGTGGTTGTTGTATCCAAACAGATCTTGTTAGCGAGCATCTGGAGGACACTCGAAGGATTTGTGACGTCAGTGCAATGGGTCAGTAGCTGGGAAAACTGAGTCCTGAGGAATATCGTGTCAAAACGCTCTGGAAATTGTCTGTATTTTCTTGCAACAACAGACTATATGACAAGTTCAATCGGCTACTACAAATATACTACAAATAACTACATTATTTTACAGCTTAATTTGTTCATGATTTTTTATTGATCGAAATAATGGAAGCGGCACAGTAAACTCGAATGCCTGGCCTTTGTTTTTCAGCTGGACAAATATTAACTCGAAATGAACAAAGGACAATAACTGACAGCCTATACAAGAAGTTGCCATTTAAAGAGATACTGGATCTTAATTATGACTTGTAGAATCTACACAGTCGAAGATTCGCACAGTATTACTATTGTGAAAAAAGACGAACAGGAGAACTGCGTTTGTTTAAAATACTAAATTAGTAAAGCCAAAATGGCAAAAAGAGTGGGACATTCCC
The DNA here is from genome assembly GCA_902702795.2 of Paramuricea clavata. Lineage (NCBI taxonomy): Eukaryota > Metazoa > Cnidaria > Anthozoa > Malacalcyonacea > Plexauridae > Paramuricea > Paramuricea clavata. The sequence goes on along the minus strand of CACRXK020016057.1, from coordinate 3,264 downwards.
AGCTTTGTTTTTCTTTTCGGCGTAACGAATGCATGAAGAAATTTGAGTAACGCTTGTATATTTTAGAGTTTCCCAGATGCGCATTCACTAGCCCTATATGTTATTGTTACGTACTATTATTATTATTATAAGGCAAAGGTAATTACAAAATTTAGAATTATATATTTAATTAAACGATTTTAAATATATTCATGCAGCAAATGCGTCTGCAGTAAAGAGTTTAATAATAAAAATAAACGTTAGCAAAGTCTAAGATATCTAACATGCTATTACACTTACCAACATGAATACAAAGCAACATTCGTATAAATTATATTATATTTATCAAAATAACTGTCCGTATGGTTTAAGTCAGGCATTGTTTATTTGAAGATTTTCGAGGCGAAAGCATTATTTATTTAGCTGCATGTCAAATTCTTTACTAAACTTGGATTCTGCATAATTGATTGTTATAGACATATTGAAATGCACGTGGGAGAATTAGTAATAATAATAATAATAATAAGCTTTAATCGAACTCACAAAAAATGATAAAACTATGTTAAAACAAAAACAGTAGACATTTCGAACAAGAAAAGGCGAGTTGGACACTCGATTGGCAAACGGACTCGAAGCACCGACAAGGCAAACGCCGTAACTTAAAAAGCATAATTATGAACAAACATATAAACTAGAAAATACATGCATGAAGAAACCCTCGCCTTGCTGACAAAACCATTGTATTTTCCGAACATGAAATATCTAAAGTAGTTGTCATGGTAACACGATAATTTTTTAAGAATATTCTTACAAATAAAAATCGCCTACAAATATCACTTTTAATTACAAAATTATTAATTTCCCAACATATATATGTTAGGTATGTTATTATACGTAATACAGGTTTGTGTCCGCTATTCAGGACAATCCGCCATATTTTTGAGGTCAGTGAGGATGACCACACCTCGAACACCGTTGGTCACCCACGCCCGCGATAATTGATGAACTTTAGACTCCGCTAATGCTTTCGTTTCTCAGGTGTAAATAGCCGTTGTGGAATTAGTACCCTCGCACGGCGCTTCGGCTCGGTGGCAAACATCCAGACCATAGCCATAGCTTTTTCCGTTAATTTAAATTGAATTTGACTGTACGTGTTAAGGCCTGATTCCACGAGACGGAATTTTTCGACCGAAACGAAATTTCTCTTTGTCTTTTTACAATTAGTTGTGCTCGAGTGCTCATGAAACAAAAAGAAATTTTGATTCGGTCGAAAAATTTCGCCTAGTGGAAAACCGCCTTTAAGGTACAAACTTTCGAAATATTTTGGGCCTTACTTGTATGGCTTATCTGTTGTTCATAGAGCGTAATGTAGGGTTACAGCTAAACTAGAAATACATCCATGCAATAACCCCTCGCTAATATTTTCCAAACATTAAATTAACATGAAGTATTCTGAAATGGCCAACACTGAACGCAGGCTCGCGCTCAAATGTCGCCATGACAACACGATATTCTTAAATTTTTAATCTTCATATTTTTTGTACAAAACTGCAAAATAGTTGAAAGATTCCTACTTTTAACTATACAACAATAAATTTCCGAAATATATACTGTAGGTATACAGAGGAGGTTGGACAGCAGGCCGCAAAGCATCATGGGTATTGAGCGCCTAATTCCGCGCGTGGCTTCATTGACTGTTGACTGTCGAGGAGTGAACATGTCTCTGAATAAACCAATATGGAAGCTTTCGAACGACAAGAGTGTCAGGCTGCGATACTTTGTGAAAAGAAACAGCATGTTATTGCTGTATTGTTGCGATCATCATTATGACTTGTGTTTTACTATATCAAGTTTACCTTTTTTAATTTAAATTGCATGAGACGTGCTGTCATTTTAGCTTTATAAATAATCCGTCTGAGAAAAGGAATTGTGTTTAATTTTATATTCCCAATAGCGAGGCTCTTCTTTCTAAGTTGGATGGCGTTAAATCTCCGTGTATCATCAACGTGAAAACAAGCGCAGTATTTAAGGTTGGTATACTACAATGCATTACAGTTATCGTGTTATTTTATAGTCAAATTTCCGCTTTGTTGTTTTTATTCTTGTACTTTTTGTGTTTATAATGCCTCTAGTTTGACCCTATTGTGTGTGTATATGTACTGTGTCACTGTGATACATATGTACATGTTTTGAGTTAAACGAATTGTTTAATAAATTTTTGCTGAAGTATGATACCTGTTTGTATGGATAGATTTTTACATATATGTGCACTGTGTATAGTTTATACATTGGTTCTCAGATGAGTCTGAAGGTATATTGTTATTCAGTTATTTGTATGTATTGTTTTATACATTTTGCTGAGTATGATGCCTGTTTGTATCTAGTTGTGGATGGTTGTGAGAATATAATTTTAGAGATTACATGTTTGCTAATTTTAGCGATGATAATGTATCAAATAATAATTTTCTTGTTATGATTTTGTGGAAAGAGATTTACTTGAGTGGTTGGTTGGTCTTGAGCCTGTTCAGGATGAATATGATAATGAAAGAGGTGATCAAGGTGATAGGGCAGAAAGTGATGACGTTTAAGTGAGAAGATGAAAGTGATGAGGAGGAAATCGCCCATGCTGTAGCGTTCAAGTGCATCGGGGATGCTCGTGAGAAAAACTACCAACATCATTTGGAAAATTAAATTAAGACATAATACCTCACTCTTCGTGAACAAGATAAAACAGTGAATGTAAGAATATGGCCAGCACCATTGAATCCAAGGGACCCAAGTGCAATAGGCAATTCCAGCTTTTAGTTTATTTTATTAAAATTTTTCAGCATAATCAGCTATATGATTCCTTACTTCCTGTTGCCGCCTGCACACATAAATTAACAGCTGGAATTGCCTATTGACTAGACTATGGAACTGGATGACAACATGTTGGTTATATTTCTTTTCAACTATGCAAGTATTTGCACCCACTAATTGCTGCAGATGTCGTGGATGTCTATTGTCTATGTTCAGTGTATCAAGTATAGGGTTGACTTTTTTAATTAAAAAGGGTGGATTTTTTATTTTTTTTTAAAGGAGGGGTGGAAACCTTTCAGGGGGGGGGGCAAGCAGCACTACTGAGTGAGCTTTTTTACAGGGGTTTGGCATTAGGGTTAAAGACTTTTGAAGCAAAATTTTGGTGGGGTTGAACACTTTATAAGATGGGTTAGAGAGATTCTAAGGGGGGGGGGGTTAACCCCTCCTAACTCCCCCCCCCCCAGTAAATCCACCCATGATTTAATC
>CACRXK020016056.1:0-11679 GCA_902702795.2 Paramuricea clavata | reverse complement strand
ATACATGCTAGCGACGGCCCTGGATACAGACTTGCCGACTGGAACTTCTCCAGGTTCCCCGCTAATTATGTCCTCTCCATGCAGTTACACATCCTTAAAAAATGGCGCTGAACCAAATGTTATACCCAGGGCGCTTATATATATAAGCGCCCTGGTTATACCTCATAGCAATATGTATTATTAAGTGAAGTGCAATGCACGAAGCTAGAAAACTCAACGTTAACTATAATTAAAGAATCTAAATAGTATAAGCTATTGAAAAAAAATGCTGCGAAAGAAAGTGTGGCAAAAAAAATATCGTACATGGTGATGGGATAAAAAAATATCTTGCACATAATGATCCCAGAAAAAAATTCCCTGCCAGCAGTAAATCACCCCCCCCCCCCCCCCCTCAAAAGTTAAATGGTTGGCCCCTTAGGGGTGCATATCAGACATGAGCACAAATGCGCAGACGTCTAACCGGCAGTGTTTCCAAACAGTTAATACTCTTAAGTCATACTCTATATTTTTTCACCAATAAATAGTGCCGACGAAATAGGGAATGCAGTCATTTCCCATAATAATGGCGAGGGGTCAAACGGCAGACGCGATGAACAACCTGAGAGAACAGAGACAGAGTACGTTCATGTCGACGAGGTATTCGGATCTATCGGTGGGAGTGATAACAACAAGTCAAAAGATAAAAAGGATGAGCAACCAGAAAAGATGGATTTGGATGGTATTAACGATGTCGTTGTTGTGAATATGAATGAAAGAAGCAATTCCAGAGAACAGAACAGTGAGCGACCAGGCAATACGAGGGACGATTGCGTTAACGAGATAATCGTCCTTGGCAGCAATGGAAAACAAGTTTCAAAAGATAACACTACTGAACTATCTGAGAAGATGGAGGTCGATGATTTAGACAAGAGCATTGGTAATGAAACGATACTGTAAATTGATATGTTAGTCATTGATCGATTATGCACATGCATTAAGGTTATATCCCGGCCCATGTTTCTAGAACATCACGATCCCGTTGGTCTTACACAACTGAACTTATTCTTATACCCCTATTGTGCACAAAACTAGCCTGCATGACAGGCTCAATGGGTAATTGAGAGCCTGCAACAATCTCAAATAAATTTGATCACAGCCCAATAATTACTATGATAATTTATTTCTAATCCATGCAACCAATCATAGTAATAACTGATATACTTTATTACTGTTGTAGTTCATAGAATAGCTCGAAAATTCAAACTTTTAAAAAATTGGCAGTTTAATAAGTTACTTTTGGAAGAAATAAAACAGAATTTACACCGGCGATGTCGGTTTGGTACATTAGTATGCGATACAATTCACTAGAACAAAACATTTTGACTTGATAAACAGTTTAATTAAATGCCGTTACTCAATTTTTACGACTATTTTTACGTATTAATAATGAACGGAACTGAAAAATGTTTTGATATCAAAAGAAAGAAACATTACAATAAATTTCAAAATCATACAAAATATGACCAGCTATCTGCGAATATATGTTTCAAAATTGCAACGGCTGAACAGTATAATCGTTTACAAATTGACAATAACAAACTCTTAACTCTAAAAATATATCACAATACAAGCTACTGTCAATTGCACTGTAGTTTCTAGTCTGCTGTAAAACTCATAATAACATAAAAGCAACTGTAGATCGAGTAGTAAGTTTCATAAATGCATAAAGCGACATGTATTCCGAACTTTAATAGAATACATAATTTGTCAATCAGTATTTCAAGTTGATTGGGTATAGCGACTGTATTATTTAGAGAAATACCAACACGTGCATGGACATGGGTTTGTATCCATGCTCTTCTACTTGTCAAGGCAGATATCCAATTAGAAAACATGCCAAAATATCTCGCAACCTCGTTCCCAGGCTCTTCCCTCTTTTTGGGAAAGCCTGGGAACGAGGTTGAACATCTCAACGATTCTGCAGCTGTTCAGTTTTTAGTCTAAAATCCATATTCACAGCACTCCTTCAAAAATATTTGCTTTTATTGAAAGCGTATAAACATTGCGCCACAGACGATTGTATATAATTTATGCGTATTTTGGCATATATTATTTTAGCCAATAGGATTTTCGTGTCCTCTCACGGCCCCACCAAATTTCCTAGAGATTGTTGCAGGCCCATATTCAAATTCAGTCAAATTACAAGTTTTCTTTTTAAATATTTATGGTATCGAAAAACGTCTTATTGGAAAACTAAGAAGCTCCATTTCGATTGCTCAAAGCATTTGATTTGCCTCTTTGGTTTCTAGTGGCCAATCAGTAGCTTTGTTCACAAATCTTACTGTGAATTTCAATTTCAAATTTTTCAGAGCACTCCGTGAACCAAATTTGCAATATTGCGGGACAACATTGCAATACTGATCAATATTGCAATACTGGAGAACATCCGGTTTTGCAGTAAAAGAAGAATTTTTGCTCCAGCCTTATCATAATTGATTTTTTCCAAATATCTAAGGAGCGCTATCCCAAATCACTCATGTGCCATGCATTTACAAGATTATAGTGTATTAAATTATCTCATTTTAGATGATGATTTCCTATTTAAAAGCTGTTTTACAAAAACTTTATATTACAACGAAAACAAATCCCTGCCAGTGTACAAGTGTGGGCTGACAAAGGGGATTTCTACCGATAAAGTTGCAGATATCATCATAAATGGTTGCAAAGAGTCAAGCAGAGTAGCGTCGTCTGTTCCCACAGCCATCGAGAAGAATGTTGTGTTTGTTGTTAAAACCGATGCTCTTGGGGACAGGGAAGACATCAAATGCGACGATCTTGGAGGCTGGACAGTGACTGGATCCAAAAAGTTCTTGTATGAAAAGAAACAAAGTAATGTACAAAAAATCAGCATTGAAGAAAACGTGTCTGGTCGTTCGGTTTTTCTGCTTCGTCGACTATTTTACAAAAATATCAGTCTTCCATCACTTCGAAAATCAATTGTAACCGCTGAAAACCTAAACACCAAGGAGCAGCTTGATTTGGCTTTCGTGCAGTACATATTTACAGAAGGTGAGCAGCGTGTGCACGTGAAACCACATGGAAATTCCAACAACAAAACAAAAGAGTCAAAACCATACAAAAGAACCATGCAAAGTACTAAAGATCTTGTCCAAGCTAAGCTCGCAAAGCATTCACCTCGTAAGGTTGTCCATGATGTAATAGAAGAGAGAGGTGGTATCGACCAAATACAGTCGGCCGGCGAGTTTCCGCGAAATAGGACACAGATATATAATGCAAAAAGAGGTTTAGGTAACCCCAACGGCAAAATTTCGACATGTGTTAAAGATCCTTTCTTGGATGTACTCATCAAGGCTAAGGAGGAACAGTGCGAACGTAACAATGAAACGATTGGCTTTATCCGTGACATTCCTATGTTTCCAGAACCAGTGGTGTTTCTAACTACCGAGCAACAATTATTTGACGTCGAACGATTTTGCACGAATCCAGAGTCATTCTGTGTATTGGGGGTTGACGCAACGTTTCAAATTTCTGATTATTACTTTACATTTGTGACATACCAAAACCTTCTTCTAGAGACCGAAAGAGGTAATCATCCTGTCACTATTGGTCCCGGAATTCTACACAAAAGAAAGCTCACGTCATCTTACAAAAATCTACCGCTCCTAATGACTAAGTATCAACCAGGCATAAATGGTGTTTTGGTGTATGGAACTGATGGTGAACCGAATTTATATCATGCTTTTAGTGATGTGTTCAGTGACGCCAAACATTTACGATGCGACATCCATTTGCGAGACAATATTCAACATAAGTTAGATGAACTTGGCATGACGAAAGAGTTTTCCATGGAAATAATAAGTGATATATTTGGCAAAAACGTTGGAGACAAACGAGAAGGTGGACTTATTGACTGTACCTCTTCAGACGATTTTGACCAAGCTTGTGACATTGCTGTGAAGAAATGGTCTAATTTTTCCAAAGGCGAAGAGTTTGTTAAATACTTTCTTGATGGAAGATCCGATGTTTTGCGTGAGTCGTGCAGGGCCGACATAAGATCAATGTGTGGTCTCGGGTACCCTCCCAGGGTATACACACAAAATGCAAACGAGTGTATGAACCGTGTTATAAAACAAACGAAGCCTACCCAGTATGGGAAAAAGTCACTCACTTTCTTAGAATACGTCGAAAAAATCGAAAGCGAAGTGAAGAGGCAACAAGAAGAACAGTTTTTGGCTGTTATTGGTAGAGGAGAATACCGACTAAGGAAAGAGTTCGAATTCCTACATGTTGACGAGGCAAATTTCTACAGAATGACACCCAAACAGAAAATAGACATGAAAAAAAAATTCTTCACGATTTCCGTGTCAGAAAAAAACGGAAATGTCAGCAGCACTGAAACAAATCCTGTCAGCACTCAAAGTTACAGTCTTTCAGTTACGGCAACTCAGTCACAAATTATCAATGTGCCATTCCAGATTCTAAGACCTATGTTTGAGAAAGCTTCCAGGACCGTGGAGACCAAAAGTAACGTGTGGAAAGTTCCCTCTCTGGATCATGGAAAGGAACGATATGTTACGTACATGGTAATGAGTCAAACAAGCCCAAAGCCACACACGGTTTTTGTTCACAGTAAAACCAACAAAGTTGAGTGTGACAGCACTTGCGTAAATTTCACCTCGTACCGCATATGTTCCCACTGTATTGCTGCCGCAGAAATGGCCGAATGTCTACCAGAATTTCTTTCTTGGTTCAGAAAAGGCGGAAAGAAGACAAATCTGACCTCGGTTGTTAATATCAATATGCCTGCCAATGCCGGTAAAAAGATATCGAAAGCAACACAACGGCGCAAGGGGTCTTCAAATAAAGAAGCAGGTAAAAGTTTGATGCCCGTTGTCAGCCGACTGACTGGAGGAACTCGATCGTCTGGTGTCTTTCAACCGCGACAAGTACCCACATCTGCAGTGGTCCCAGGCCCAGGGTATAATCAGCTAGGATCATTTTCTATGTCAAGTGCAGTTGATGTGCAAAACACAGGATGTCCCCCAAATCAGTTTCAAATGAATTCATACCATTTTAATTCACACCCCTACAGCTTGCACCACCGACAGCAACAGATCTCTGTTCCAATGAGTAGCGCTTTTAATGATGCAGTACAAAGTCCGTCATTCCAATATGGCAGCTTGCACCACCGACAGCAACAGATCTCTGTTCCAATGAGTAGCGCTTTTAATGATGCAGTACAAAGTCCGTCATTCCAATATGGGATTAATCCGCAGCTACATATCCACCCTGGAAAACCGAACCCAGCACCCGGTGCGTTTGTGATAGCCTTACTGAAATTCACCGATCCCAGAGTATGTAAATGTTATGGTTGTCGTGACACCTTGAAACCAGACTCCGCAATACCTCCTTGTCCAAATGATATGATCATAGCTTCGAGACAATTTCGAAAGTATTTCAAAGCAGATGGAAAGGAGCACACATCACCAGAGCTCTCCATGGTTTACTTCCATGCACGGGTATCTTGCATATTACTCCAATTCCCTGGTTATCTAGGAAACACGCTTTCTGTGCCCTCTGATCTGGTTCCTCACCTACAGGAAAGTCACAAACAGCTTCTAAGGAAGAGGTTCAATATCCTCCTTTGAAAGGTCATATTGTAAAGTCATACATTGAATTCTAGTGACATTTAGAAAGAAGTTCAAACGCCATAGCCTTCTAAGTAAACTTTCCATTGGTATTGGTATTGGAAGAAAATGTGTCCAACATTGCTATGTTGAATCAACGTTATGATAAGTTGCTTGATAATTGATATTAATAACTATTAATAACCGCAAGGTTTAAACACACACTTCGTGCGTATGCGTACGTACAGTGATAATTTATATTTATGACTTCGTTGGGTTGGTTATTTATGTTTGTTTGTTTGTTTGTTCACGGGGAAGGTTCACTACGCTGTGACTATCTATATAATGCGCCAATCAAAACGAAGGTGTAATATTCGCCTGGAATGAGAGGGGCATTTGCCATTCGTTATTTTCCCTAGGGGCGGGCATTTGTTGTCGAGAAAATTGTGGTGGTACATTTGATTCCACTTACAATGACGACGGGGATTTGACCACAACTGAAAAACGTTTAGTTTACCTAACGTGAAAACTATGATAGATAGAGTTGCTTCCCGCTGACACCACAGGCTTTAACGTGTCAATCAAAAGCACATTTTTTGCTTTTGTGTTTTCAAGAAAATGGCACAATTTTTATTAAACGACAGTTTCGAAGTCAAAATGTGAATTATGTTCAAGATTGGTTGGACCAGAATGAACTGGAGAAATTGAAGAATTTTAACCTTCAAATTTTACAATGAGGCATTTGACAACCACTTAGTTTGTGGAATGTAGGGCAGTTGAATTTCGTTTTTTGATTTAGGGGTGGGGATTTGATCATTGCAAAATCCAAAAAGTCAAATGCTCGGGTATATACCCGGGGGATGTTACACCTTCGTTTTGATCGGCGCATAACCAATCAATAAGCAGCTTTAAATTTGATTGCAAGTGTGAAATTTTACTTTTAGATATAAACAAACTGTAATTGTCCTCCTTAGGTCACAGCGTCTCACATATTTTTATTACAACAGTTGAGCCAAAGGCTAAGGGAGTGCAACAATTAGTTTGGAGTAGCAGACATTAGAATCACAGTCAACCGTAATGCTTTGCGCGATATGGAAATGTTTTACATATACGGGGACTGAAAAAGTGGTGTTGGCTTCGGTAATAGTCATACACTAGAAATGATAAATATTAGCTTTATTATATAAACAAAAAACATTAATACATTTACCCGCTGGTGTTTTGATGAAATCCTATTCCTGACATCCCTACCCCATCGCCTGCGTTCAAGCAGTTCGTCCACACTTTGATGGAGCAAGATTTCAGCGAACTCGCGCTATGCGAAAGCCCCTTTATTCCCAGGCTTCATTTCTTTTCCGTCCAAAGGACGTAATACCCTCACTTGTTGGTCCGTTCCACAAACGCGAAATACAGAAGCCATAAATAGCCATCTACTTTAATATAAAATGAGAAAACTTTCTAAAATCATTGGTTAAGATAAACACTGTCACATGCCAAAATCTCAATCAATGATCCATGCATTAACATATTCCAACCAAGGAAAATATGACATCATCTAAGAATAGTGCAGATTTATAAAGGATACGCTTCGGGTGTCAATCTTTTGTCAATATAAAATTAAAGTGGCTAATAAAATGGCGGAATACAAAACAATCAAAACACTTTAGCGCGCAAATCGACTGTGATTCTAACTCGCATTCCTAGCCTAATCAATCATCTAATATATAGCTCCCTAGGCGACGCCATTGCCATAGGAAAACAAATCCTGAGCGAAAAATAGTTGAATTGAATATTAATGTCACATTGGGCTATTCCATTTAATATCTGTAACCCCCCTATCGAGGAGCTTGGAATTCTTCAGGGGTAAGGTCATTTTAACCCTGGAATTCCTCATGCCCTGGGTAAACAAATTCTCCTGTGGAATTCTTCAGGGATTGGTTATTTTGAATGAGATTTCCTCAGGGATAAGACGTAAAAATTGAAATTCTTCAGGGGTAAATGCTGATTTCTTCAGGGGTAAATGCTATTTAACAGAAATTCTTCAGAGATCTCTTTTATGTCAGGAATTCTTCAGGGATATGGTAAAACCTTTGTCCTCGATAGGGGGTAACATCTTTTAAATGGAATAGCCCATTACATATTTGCGTTTAAAAACCATGTCCATCTTGAGAATACAATATATATAATTCAAAACAAGCTAGACACAGGTCTTGTTTTGAATCATGTATTTTATTCTCAGGATGTTTTATCTTTCCAGAATTTGTTTCTTACTTTATATTTGCGTTTAATAACACACTTTAAAATATATTTGTCTTAAACTTAAAGATGATTTTCAATCATTGTCCTGTGTCCATTGGCATTGTTATATGAACTAGACTCCATTTTCTGTATATTCTTTGTTTGCAATGCCGTAATTTTGGGATTTCAGTTCACGGGCAGGTATAAGAAAAACGGCTAATTCAATATATTAATCGTGTTTTTGAGACAGTTTTAAGACTCAAAAGATGAATTACCGTTCAGTTTTTACAAGCTGTTTGATTGCCCGTCATTTGGATAAAAAGTCACGTGATTGCAAACAAGACAAACAACGACATCGACTGTTAGTCTGTTATATATTCAAAGTATAGATTAATATAGACCATTATGGTCTATAAATAGATATCTATGTTGTAGACATAGTGGACATTTAAATCTTACAGAAGTGGAACAAATATTGATTCATAATTTTGTATCGACATTTTATTCATAATATTGCCGACGGTATATTATGTATATTAACATAGCTATGACACATCGACATATTAACTATTCATATTAAAAAGTGTCCAAATGTTATTGTTCGCGTCTCCCAGATCGAATTGCCGTTTGTTGCATTGTAATATATATTAAATAGTTGAACTCGTTGTTCTTTAATAGCCTATGCCTGTGGCAAATCTTATCAAAATACATATGAATTAAGCACCTGTGATATACTTACTCGTCATACTCATGCTGTATTTTGATGTATGCTGCTAAAGGATGCCAAATATATAGCTGTTAATTTTTGAAACGTGGCGAGATTCCAGCCTAGACCTAGGCCTTCTATTTTTATTTATATATTTTTAATATTCAGCGCTTTTTCACATGAAAAGACTGGGACTAGGTGATTTGGGGGCGGGGCGGAGGAAGGACACAAGCCTGACGCAAGCGAAAAAATAGAAGGCTTCTAGGCTTGCTTCCTCCGCCCCGCCCCCAAATCACCTAGCCCCAGTCTTTTCATGTGAAAAAGCGCTGAATATTAAAAAATATAAATAAGACTAGAAGGCCTAGGTCTAGGCTGGCGAGATTCCATGTTTTACTGATTTTCTTCCGATTCTCGTTCGCAGGTTAGGGTGGGCGACCCTTTTAACCTGCAAACGGGCATGCTCTGTGATCATTATATAGTTCCCCACGAGTCCTTGTTGTGATTTGTAAAACACGGACTGAGTCCGCGTTTTACAAATCTCAGCCCGCGATTTGTAAAACACGGACTGAGTCCGCGTTTTACAAATCTCAGCCCGCGATTTGTAAAACACGGACTCAGTCCGTGTTTTCCTGGTCCAGTCCAGTCCAGTCCGTGTTTTACAAATTCAGTCCGCGATTTGTAAAACACGGACTCAGTCCGCGTTTTCCCGGTCCGGTCCAGTCCAGTCCAGTCCAGTCCGTCTTTTACAACATGCCGGGAAAACCCGTGCGGTATGAAATGCATGGCGTAAACATGTCAATCAAATATCTATAAATATGACGTTTTATAATTGCACAGTACATCGTGTACGTTCTTGTTGTAGAACTTGTGTTGCTCCAAATCGAGTATGAAGTAAAATCCGGAGCATACTGTCACAGGCTAATTTTGTATTTTAATACCTCTGGAAATATCAAGGCTTTGGTACCCCTATCTATCACAAAACTGAGTAACAAATCCAAAACGAAGTATGAGGACTAATATTTTTACATATATCATTTCACAGATTAAAAGTATTATTCAAGAAATATGTCCATTTTGATCTTAACGTGATACAAAAATACTAAATAACATGCAAAATTCAGTGCCAAAGAGGGATTTATTTTGCGGTAGTTAAATATGTAAACATATGTTCTCAAACTGGCAGAGCTTAATACCAATTAAAGCTCGCAATGCTATATATTTGGTTTGATACGAAGATAAAATAGTAAATACTCATAATAATTACAATATGTCCATGACCTTACTCAAAAATTTAGATTATTAAATCACATAATGGAACAACTTGCAATTTGCTACGCTCACTCGTTAGCAATAGTTCTCTTCAACACTCGAAATAAATTACATATTTCCGCACAACCATGCATAAATATCCTCTATACATTCCAGTTTACCTTTAATTTGTCAAGTGGTAGGCACAATATTAGTCCTTTTGATTTGTTATTCCCTTTCCCCAACACGGGAGTGATAGGAGCTTGAAAAAATGACAGTTGAATTCGCCCTATGTAAAGGAATCCGGATTCCGGAATCCAACAAAAATTTGCACTTCAGAATCCGGAATCCATGACGTGGAATCCGGAATCCATTGACTCGGATCCGGAATCCATTATTTTAATCTTGGAATACGGAATCCAGCTTTCATACTTTATAAAATATAATGGTTTTGTAGCGTAACACATCAAACCCTCTGCATCAAATCTTAACGTACGTGATCTCATTAAATTCATGCAATACAAGTATCCCCGCCTTATAAAATTTACATGAAGTGGTGTTAATAAGAACAAACAAACCAACTCTGAATTATGCACTTGGGCGTGACAGGAGCGCGCAAATTTGTTGACTACCTCGCCGAAATAGTTGAATCTTTAGTCGAATTACTGGTGCGTTTGAAACACTGATCGTTTTCTACTATTTTTGCCAAGATATTGAGTTGAATTGAAACGTATTTATAAAATATTATTCAAGGAAAAAGTTAGGAAATGGGAAAAAAGCACAAGAAACAAAGTAGAGAGAAAAGTGATGACCGGAATAGCCGAGTATTGAGGGTGGGAAAGGGTCATTTTCGTGAGTCGTGAATGGTCAATATTTTGTTCGTGCGAAATGCTTGACTTTGGTGTCGTGAAATGTGATTTGTTCTATAGCCGTGAGGCGTGATTGTCGATAAAAATGCTCCGTGAAATGTAGCCTGCGAACAGGCTCTCAAGCTGAATTGAGAGCCTGCATCAACGACTAATGAATTTGAATATCTGCCCCGTAACGTTCGTTTTTCCAAATATGGAATGTCTATCCTTATATGGTGTTGTTTACAACTTTCGTGCAAACTAAATTTAGACCGTACAAACTAAATTTAGACTGTACAGTTTATACTGTTTTTCGAAATATAAGATATTAAAGCAAAAGTTCAAATGTTTTAAATACTGTTTTCTCAAAACAGAACATTTCGTGCTTTGAGATAAGATGGCCAAGACCAATTTGATCAGTTAATGTGTTTTTTATACATAGTGCTAGCAGTTGACATATATAGAGCTCAGCGGGAACATATAAATTATAGTATCTGACCAATGAGAATTTCGCGTCACGATTTGAGACGCAGATATTCAAATTCATTAGTCATCGATGCAGGCTCTCAATTCAGCTTGAGAGCCTGTTCGCAGGCTACGTGAAATGAGAATTAAGGATGTTTGTTTTGTGAACTGTGATTTTACTTTGTTTATTTCAATCTATTTTATAATAGTCATAATAGACATAATATGCGATAATAATTGATATGATCGATCTCACTCGATTGCACAAGAGCAAAAATTTCTCAGGCCTTTTGGAGGTCGTCGCACATACACGTCACTGAAACATGTAAGTTATAATGCAGTTTTTAACTGCCAGGCAGAGAAGTGAGATAACTTAAAGCGTAGATGCTGTACCATGTATTAAGCATACTATTAATAAACCTAAGTATTATTATTATATTATTTTTATTAGAATTTCCGTGAAATGTGAAATTGCTTTTTTGACATACGTGAATTGGTGAAACGGCTTTTGTTTTCATTGTGAAACGTGACCCATCCCCCCCCCCCC
>CACRXK020016055.1:0-11683 GCA_902702795.2 Paramuricea clavata | reverse complement strand
GAAACATATAAACAAAATGAGTGAGAAAATAACACCTTGTTCTACGCCCTCCGTGACATTCGATATTAAACTTTTTACTCCAAAACTGAGAAATTCTGATAAAGCATGCTTTCTTCTTTAATTTCCTCGGGGGATTTTTTAAATTCGATCTAGACTGCGAAATATTTATGTTTGAATAACAGTGTTTTAACGCGCGTAAAATAGTATACTCTCACTTGCACTATCTTAACACACACATAAAAAAATTGGTAGATTTGGCAGTTTAAACTTATTTTCCCCACACCACAGCCGAAATATTTTTAAATATTACCTATATCATCTCATCTCGCATCGGAAATGCGTCACAACGATCCAGGACAGCATCGCATGACTCATACACACTCATTACTGTACATATCCGGTTGGCAAAATGGCGATTGTCAGACCTTCGCGAAATGCTTATTTTTGCTAACAAACTGTTCACGAGGGTTTCGTTCTGTTCGTCTTCTGGTTCATCGTCATCGGCTGCCTCAATTTCTTCGTCGCTTTCGTCCTCTCTAAAGCGAGTCGCCGAGGCAAACAGCGTTAATATTTGCTGTCTTTCCAAGGCCTTCCAAGAGCTTCAACATTTGCCAACGTTGTTGCTTGACAAACTGTCCAAAGGTTAATCCAAGTGGATTAACCTTTTTGCAGGCAGGTGAATTGCATTTTCTATGATGGAAATTTATACAGATCTTTATAGTCAGTTTGTCCTTGGAAATTGTTCCAAAATATGAGTATGTACTCATATTAATCTCTAGAACATGCTGGGACAATGTTTTGAATCACTGCAGTTTAGAATTAGCAGTCCTTTTAAAGACAACAGAACTGGCAGCCATAGCAATTAGCACCCCATAACTATTTAGTGTACAATACCAGTCAATGTAAATTACCACCTCCCCCAACCCAGAAGTTGGCAGTTTTTACTTCTCAGCAGTCAGCACTGCATAATCAAAATTGCTGGAATGTGTAAATATCTGGTTTTGTCTCAGGGCCTGTTTATATGTATGATCCCGGCCAGGTGGACGGGGTGCTTACCGAGATCCCGCTCATAATACAAATTCTAAAGAGTGTTTATATGATCCTGGCACCACTTATCCCGCCTAGGCGGGATCTCGGCAACAGATGCCAGGATCCCGCCTAAACGAGATGAAAAATTCCCATACAAACACTTCATCCCGCCTAGCTGGGACGAAAAATTCCCATATAAACACTTCATCCCAGCTAGGTGGGATGAACTTTTCCCTTTTGAGCATGCATAAATGCCTTTATTGCAACAAAAATATGACGTCAAGCTCACTTAAATGGCTTCATCCAGGCAATGTATTTTGTCCATATAAACACTAGGCAAATTTCCCATCTAGGCGGGATGAAAACTTCCCGTCTAGGCAGGATCATATAAGCAGGCCCTCAGTGACCCTGCTTTGTCCAATGGCCCCCACACTTCCTAGATTTGAGCAGGCAGGGAGTTATATTGTCTGGTACCGGTACATAGTTTACCATAACCACAGGATATTATTGAAAGATTTCCCTACCAATTTACTGCCTCTTTTGAAATTGAAGATTTTTAAAAGCATTATAATTAATATTTGCTCTGTCTGTGTGTTACTTTAAGAGTACCCTGGTTCTAGAGGCTCTTTGCGAGGTGAAAGAAACAAGATGTGAGAACGGAGAGCCTCTGGTCACATCAGGGCCGTATCACCAAGGGGGCAGTAAGGCTTATATGTTGAAAAAAGGCCCAAATATGCAAAGAATAATTAATAATGACAATCTAAAAATTGTAAATACAGTTTTCTTTAGGGGGGCAGTTGCCCCCTGCCACCCCCTCTCCTCCGCTGTGTAAGGCCCAGGGTGACATCGATTGCAAATCCCACTTCCACACTTGATTAGGTTCAGAATTTGAATCTCGCATGTGATTGGCCATTTGTAAAAATATGTCAAACCGGTTTGGGAAATAAACATTGCTGTAAGCTAATTATAGCCTGTATTAAAATATTCTATTAAAGTCAATACATGCTTGGGCATGTATTACTAACATGTCCAGTCCTGCAAAACTGATTAATATGTTTATCTCCTGAGAAATTCGATACCTTTTTCACCTGTAGGAGTATTAATATTCATGCTTGGTTGAGTTTAATAGAATATTTTAATACAGGCTATAATTAGCTCACAGTAGTGTTTATTTCCCAAACAGGTTTTTCTTAAATTAAACAGGTTGTTTACAAATGGCCAATCACATCCAAGGTCCAAATTATGAACCTAGTCAAGTTTGGAAGTAGGATTTGCAATCGATATGTCCAGAGGCTCTCCGTTCTTGCCTCTTGTTTCTTTCACCTTGCAAAGAGCCTCTAGAACCAGGGTACACTTAAAAATAACACACAGGCAGACCAATTGCTGCAATTGAACTAAGTACCAGTCAATATAAGTCCCTGCCTGCTCGAATCTAGGAAGTGTGGGGTTCATGGGGCGAAGCAGGGTCACTGAGACAAAACCAGATATTCATACAATCCAACAATTTTGATTATGCAGTGCTGAAAAGTAAAAACTACCAACTCCTGGGTTGGGGGAGGTGGTAATTTACATTGACTGGTATTGTACACTAAATAGATATGGGGTGCCATTGATCAGAATCATCAGATGAACAGCTGCCAGTTCTGATGTCTCAGGACTGCTGTGATTCAAACATGTTCTGGAGATTATGAGTACTATTTTAACTTTGCTACACACTCATATTTTGGAACAATTTCCAAGGACAAACTGACTATAAAGATCTGTATAAAATATAAAATATAAATCTTACTTTAAAATTTCCATCATAGAAAATGCAATTCACCTGCCTGCAAAAAGGTTAATCCACTTGGAACGTTTTCCGTGGTTGTGGACATTCATTCCACATCGAATGCATCCTGTCCAACATCAGCGATTGCCCAGTTTGTCAAGCAACAACGTTGGCAAATGTCGAAGCTCTTGGAAGGCCTTGGAAAGACAGCAAATATTAACGCTGAACATTTGCCTCGGCGACTCGCTTTGGAGAGGACGAAAGCGACGAAGAAAGTGAGGCGGCTAGCCGATGAACCAGAAGACGAACAGAACGAAACCCTCGTGAACAGTTTGTTAGCAAAAATAAGCATTTCGCGAAGGTCTGACAATCGCCATTTTGCCAACCGGATATGTACAGTAATGAGTGTGTATGAGTCATGCGATACTGTCCTGGATCGTTGTGACGCATTTCCGATGCGAGATGAGATGATATAGGTAATATTTAAAAATATTTCGGCTGTGGTGTGGGGAAAATAAGTTTAAACTTCCAAATCTACCAATTTTTTTATGTGTGTGTTAAGATAGTGCAAGTGAGAGTATACTATTTTACGCGCGTTAAAACACTGTTATTCAAACATAAATATTTCGCAGTCTAGATCGAATTTAAAAAATCCCCCCGAGGAAATTAAAGAAGAAAGCATGCTTTATCAGAATTTCTCAGTTTTGGAGTAAAAAGTTTAATATCGAATGTCACGGAGGGCGTAGAACAAGGTGTTATTTTCTCACTCCTTTTGTTTATATGTTTCGAATTTCAAGCATTCTGATTGGTCAAGGACGCAAAATGTAAACAAACGCGCTGATTGGCTAACATTATTTACCCTTGTTATGGTAACACGATAACTTTTTAAGAATATTTTTACTTTTAATTACAAAATTATCAATTTCTCAAATATATATAAGTTAGGTATGTTATTATACGTAATATAAGCTTCAATTTAAGGTAAAATTCAACCACAAACGCTTCGCAAAACGTTTTAAAGTGTTCTTTTAATATAGAACTAAACTGCCTTTTAATAGTTCCGAAGATCCGGGCTTAAAGCTTTGCAATAATACCTTTACGTGGTGTTTCCACAAACAAAACTATTATAAACTGCCTTTATCGATAAACTTTGAGTTCGAAATAAAATGATTCCAAATTCTCCCATACAAATAAATTTGCTTAGTATAATAATAAGTGTAATCAATAAAGAAACACTGAAATAATACGCTGTCTTGTTTCATATTTATATGCAACGATCGGCTTTTAAAGTAATTACAGTATATTAAAAGCAAACAATGCATCAATATTTAAACAAACTTACCTTCTTTTAGCAATTCTTTTGCCTTTATTTCATCAAATTGAATTGATATTTCATCATTGAAATTTACAAAATCTTGCAAAATGAAATATATTTGCAAGAAATCATCAAATCTATTTTCGCTCTCGTCATGCAGCCGTTATAATGCCCAATTTTAAACTGGATCAATCAGTGTTGGCTATTCATGACAGTCCGCTATATTATGAGATCAGTGAGGATGACCACCTCCCGAAACACGCACAGTGACCCACGCCCGCGATAACTGATGAACTTTAGACTTCGCTAATGGTTTCGTTCCCCCGGGCTGTCAAATTACTACAATACGTTATAGCTAATTTGAAGTTGAAAGGGTTCAGTTTTTTTTATACACACTGTATAAGGCAATAGAGAGTAAATTATCTTGCTACTTTTAAAACTGTATGTATAATGTTTATGATTTTTTTTATATAAGAAAGAAAATATGAAGCGAAGAAGTTTAATTAAGCGAATCGAAAATGCTGCAAATTTGATTCAGCCGTTTGACTCCTCATATAAACAAACATCCAGACCAGGTGTTTGTCAGATAAATTTCGTTAATTTAAATTTGACTGCCGCGCGCACTGCGCGTATTAAGGTACAAACTATAGAAATATATTGGGCCTTACTTGTATGCCTTATCTGCCGTTACATGCCAAAAGTTTTAAAAGAAATCTAAAACAGAATACAAATCTTTCACCCAGCTAAAGCAAGAGCACAGTATACAATTTTATGTAAACATTGATCATATTTCACTGGGGAAACAATCGATTGCAAATAAATACGCTCCTATAAATACCCAAAATATAGAATTTATTAGAGAGAATATCGAGCTAAATACTCTGTATATTAATGTACTTATTTATTCTTCATTGGAAATGTTCAGTTCAACAGAATTGGGAAATCGACCACACAGTGCTTCACGCGAAAAGCGGTTATTTTATAATCGCTAACATTATCAATTAATATCGAATAATGATTTTGGTTAAACACATGTTCTGCCGAATACAACACTCAACAGCAATTTTCTGAGGATCAGTGCCTTTTCTTGTTGATATGTAGAACTAAAGAACCGCCTAATAGACTCAATTTGTGAACTTATATGATTGACGAACTGAAACAATTATAATTTAGCGATTAGAAACAATTATAAGAATTATAGAACACTTAGATTTAAATTAGAAAAAAAAAACAAAAAAAGAACGCATTTGGAATTAAGTAATTTAATGACATTTTAGAGACATAAAAATATTTATCTTCGAAAAGGAGATGTGTGGTCATTTGTCAGTTACAGGTAAACTACGTGAAGCGTTCCTCTTTTGACTTCGTAACACATTTGGAATTTTCCTCATTAGCTTTGCAAATTTGAAAAACTCTTTGCAAATCTCTTGAGGGAATTTGCAATGTTCCTATCGGCTGTTGCAATATTCCGAACTTCATTTTAAATTTTCCTCACTTCCTGTTTTAATTTCCTAACTTCCTGTTCTGTTCTGAGCGTTGTTATTGGTCGATTATTTTTGTTAGCCAATTGCAACGCCCAGAACAGAACAGGAAGTTAGTCTCTCCCTCCCACCCCGCCCTTCTGCTAACTCTTTGTTTCTCCCTACGAGCATGCTCGACAAGGTTAACAGCCATATCTTAATACCAATGAGTTAGCAGGAAAGATAAAGAACGGTTAAAATTTACTTGGAATTTACCGCGTGGCTCGATTGTTTAGGATGCCCTCGCATGGTTCACACTATACACATGCGTAGACCAAATAGAACACGATATCTCTCTGAAGAATTTCAATACCACACTGTCTAATTAACTAGACGCTGCATAACTTTCTGTATGCAAATTTGGTCAAAGCAATCAACAATCAGAGTTGCAAAAAAGCTGCGGGCATGCGGGCATTACCCGTGAGGAAGGTATACTATAGGTGAGGTCAGTGAGGAAGGTTTAGTGGTCAACAGTCGCTAACACTGAAAAATGAAACAAATAAATCATAGTTGAATAGGCAGTTGAGGCTGACCTATAACATATTACAAACGTTAACGTTATTGTCACCATTGTGACTACCGACACTTTTTACAAATATAAATACATTGATCAAGTCATACACATTCATTACTGCCAATCTCTTTATTATTTATGTCTCATTACAATTGGTATGTACAAATACAATACATTTTCATTATCAGCAGTATCATTACAACTTGTGCATCACCAATATCATCACAACCTGTATTTCACTACAATCATCATCATTATTCTCACCATTCTAATTTTACTAGTCAATCAGAATGAATTAAAAATTTCCTATTTTACACCAACCATATATTACTTAATTGCCCAAGGTCAGGGCCATTTCACATCACTCCAGGATCTGAATACCCTGCAATCACCTTTTCGATATAATACTAAAAGAGAATCAAACGACAAATGTCTTACTGGCACACTGGAATATCATATAATTGCTATAAAATAACTGTCATTTGAAACCACATTTTGTTGTATTAGTAACAGCACAACTGCTCAAGGTTGCAAGGTAAATAATAGAGATGTAGTAAGGCCAGTATTACTGATAATTGTCTTTTTACATTTTGCTCACAACCAAAGTCCAATTTTATGGAGCAAAAGTTAGAATATCCAGCCACTTTTTATTACTCACTTAATCTTACACTTGACAGTCTTGACAAGTAAAATTGTCTGGTGTTGGACAGAGAAAAATAACAAAGTATGCCATATTTGATTATCCCATATTCCCATTACAGAGCCTGAAATAACGGCCGGCGGTTTTCCGACCAAATTGCAGTTTTTCCGACCAAATTGCAGTTTTTCCGACCAAATGCTGACATGATCGGAAATTTCGTCCGGACAAATGTTGGAAAAAAAAAGATAATCTGTTTTTTTAAAACTATCGGGTCGGCACTCAGCACAGTGAGTGCAGTATCTATATAGTCTTAGATTATCTATACAAGTCTTCTATAGAGTAATCAACTGGAAAGTTATCAAAGTTTCTTCGATCAGAGTATGCTTTAAAACAAACTTTAGTTAGCTTAAATGTGTGACAGTGCATGAGTTACGAGTCAGAGTGACTGCTTTCATTGTTGTTAATTTGACGACCTGGAAGATAAAGAATGCGTTTCCTCGACGTTTCGAGCAAAGGCCCTTCATCAGGACAGTTAAATAGGCTGTTTATTACAAGTAGAGTGATTTACTGCATGCTTGACAGAATTTACTCAACGGAGGAGATCAAACTAAACTAAAAAATTTCCGACCAAATTTGAAAATTTCCGGTCAAATTTAATTTTGCTTGGAAGTTTTGCCGGACAAATTTAAAAATTATTTCAGGCTCTGCCATTATTGCAGTGTGATAACACAAGACTCTCCCTTGGATGGGGAAATTGGGAGCTATGGAGATTTAATCGCAAGAGGTGGGGGAAACATTTTCTCCAGTAAAATTTATGGGGGCCATTGGAAATTTATGGGGGCCATTGGAATCATCAACCAGAGTATTGAGGCAATAAAGAACAGAATACCTGACTGTAAAATTAATGTAATCTAACTTTCTTGTCACACAAAGTTAGGTAACGCCACTTGGCATTTTCACACTTTTCTATTATTATCGTACTATTCTGTTAAGTATTTATTGGATGAGTCAGAGACCAATGGATTGGTATGAGGGCAGTTAATTTGTCATTTTTGCATGTATTCATTTATCAACTTTTGACTACTGTAATGGTCAGCCACTTAAATAGAGATTTTACTGAGGGTACTGCCTAACTATTTTACATGTCAAAGAGAACTCCAGTTATGAAAAATTGAATATTTTCTGAGCAAGCTGGAACAGAAAATTTTGATTTTAGTGAAGTAAGTGAAGGATGGAGATAACCAAAAAATATATCAGGTATGAATGAAGCTAGGAGGGTTTAGATCCAAAAGCGAAAGATGGAGGAGTAACTAAACGAAGAAAACTAATTATACAAACAGATAGCCACGAATCTGCTGGAATTTAGGATATATAAACTGATAAATATTAAAATATATGAGAATATAATTTGATATATGCATCATAAAATTGTTTACCTCGAATATACTGCATTCTTTATAGCATAATTCAAAATCCATGTGACTTCAAAGTTTATAATTTCCATCAAAATAAAAACAAGCCTAAAATCTGCTGTCTGTTGTTTTAAAATATGAATTTTCAAACAATTGTTATACATTCATATGTTAAACATCGAAAACAAAATCATTTGTATTTGAAACTTATAGTTCGTGCATTGCAATGTTCAGTTGTTCATATATCCCCCCCCCCCAGGATAACATGACCTTAATAAGGACACACGTGACCAGTGTTTACCAGGGCCTTTGCTTCCCGTAAAAGAGCCTCTGAACCGCGCAAAGGCCCTGGGCACGAGGTTGATCTTTCGTCGCATGTGCACCGCAACCATTCTCGTACCCAGAGCCCTTCTTACGCGCGTTCGACCGAGCCCGACGAGGGGCTCTGGCCAAATCCATATCAAACTGGCTTCTGATTGGCCACAATGAAATATATGGTTTATTATAGTAAATATGAATAAAAATACACAAGCGCTCCACGAAGCGTTGGTTTCCCTTGGAATATTGGGAGAAAAGACATTATTAAAGTTGAAAGAACAGCAGTACGAAGCAATTAGGAAGATTGTTGTTGATAATCGCCCACAAAAGCAGTAGATGTCGCTAATTTTATTTATTTAACTGATCAATTAGTTGATTGAAATTAATAGGTTGAGACGTGATGTTCTCGTAGCAAAAAGTCAGCATATTTATGGGAGATGCTCGTCGTATTTTCAAATCAGTGATGTTAATCAAACAAATCTGTGTTACATGTTCAAAGCTGAAGTGCCATCTGAAGAGAAAATATTAAAGCCAGCCAGAATATGAAGTTAATTGTGATGACTATTTTCTTCCTAGAAACCGATTTTTTACAATTTTCAAATGATTTGCAGTATAGTATGTCTTATGTATGACTGTTGACTTTTAATAAAACACAGAGAAGTCTAAAAATCTGTACAACAGCGACTTAAAATCGATTATAAAATAGTGAGACAATCTCTCGTCTTCGTATCCGTAGCCATTACTGCTTTGGCAACGTTTAAGAGGGAAATATATACTAAATTTTTATCAACATGCATTGAGAACATCACGTCTTACCTACTAATTGATTTAAATAAATAAAATTAGCGAAACCTACCGCTTTTGTGGGGTTTTCCTGGAGAAAAACTTTCAAAACGAAACAAACAAGAAAACCGAAGTGTTTATCCGCGTTTGACGTTGAGCATGCGCAGTGTTTAACCGGATACCATGTTTTCATGGTATCCGGTTATGGATTTGGCCAGAGCCCCTCGTCGGGCTCGGTCGAACGCGCGTAAGAAGGGCTCTGGGTACGAGAATGCACCGCAACACCCTATGACGTAGCCTAGTTCCTCGGCCTTCCACCCGCGGGCGAGTTACAGGCTTCATGGAATTTGCAGGCTGCGCGCTTCCGAACAAATCCGAACTGACTCGCGGGGGAAGGCCTAGCAAAACTCGCAACGTGTTTACTGCGCATGTCTTTTACGCATATTTTAAACTAAAATATTCTCAATATTTTAAATCTTCAATTTCAAATATCTATGCCCTGAAAAATTGTAAAAAAAACGTCGAAAGATCAAATTTCATCCGAGAATCTGACGAAACCTCAACAGTCATGGTACTGTAAATATTTTATTTAATACCTCTGTAGTTAGTATAGGTAATAGCATGGTTTCGAGTGCAATTTGGATATAACATTCACGAGTGAGTTTTTCAAGGACCTCAAAATAGCACGAGTCCGAAGGACGAGTGCTATTTGAGGTCTTTGAAAAACTCACGAGTGCATGTTTATCCAAATTTCACGAGAAACCATGCTATTACTTATTAATAATTTACATAAAAATGTTCGAGACAATAGTAGTTTTAACTTACGCGTTTATAGCGAACATTCCACTGGCAAAGTTTTCCTGGCTTTGTTTTATCACATTATACAACGCTAACAGCTTGAAAATTCCACTCAACTGTGTATTTTTTGTTAGTCTTGTTTAAGGTAAATGCTTTTCCATTTAAAAATAAAGATAAAAGCCATATTTTTCACGCGAAGGCAACTTTTACTTTGTGTAGCGCGGCCGCCGCGGCACCATGTTTGTTTGTTTTGAGGCAATCTTCTTTAAAACTAAACTGCCTTAAACTGATTGGTTGATTTAATCATCACAATGTTTTTCCACCAATCAGATCAGTTTGTTACAGATTTTTGCACTGTGATTACAGAAACTTGCACTGTGATTACAAAAAATTGCACTGTGATTACAGAAAATTGCACTGTGATTACAGAAAATTGCACTGCTGTTTGGGATTAACTGCGCTGAAATCAACCAATCACAGTCGAGTAATATCTTTATGTATACTATTATATATAGTATATTTTATTGCAAATGTTGAATGATTATTTAATGACAATTTCGAGTTTTTAATATTTTTAAATTTTAGTTACTAGCTTATTAGTTATTCACAAAATAAAAGTTAAAAATACTTTGTTTTTTGACACAGAATTCCTCAGATACTCTGTCAACCTCGTTCCCAGGGTCTCTCCTTCTGTCATCTGGGAGAGACCCTGGCTGCGGCTGGTCACGTGCCTCCCAGATTCTGGGAGGTAAATTTAATTGTAACTGTGAGAGGGGTGGGAAAGGAGCGTATTTGTAGCGTTTTAAAATTGCAACTTTGGGTAATGAAATTTACTGTAAATTTGCAACAAGAAATCGTAAAAAGAACTCTTAAATTAATATTTATAATATTGTGACGCTCTACTCTATAATCTGGTGTCGAGTTACAATTCAAGCAAATTGGATCAAAGAAAGCACGCTTGCCGCTTGTGCAGCGTGGCGATATTAAACCTACAAGAAAATATAGATCTCTAGACCGAACAGTGTGGTTGTTATTTATTTAGTATTAATGTCTATCCTGATACTCGGACTAAAATAATTTATTTATTGATGAGATATGGAATTGCAACGAACTGGCGAGATGTTTTGATTTCCGAAATATCGCCAACTGTATCCAGATTGTTGATCTATATAAAGGCCTCATCAAAAAAACTTAAAGCCCGTCAAAACACTATAAAATTGGCCCTTGGCATTGCTGAAACCAACGATCATGGCATATGTCAAAGTATAGCTGTCTGTTGAAAATCTACGGTATTAAAATCATACACGGAACATAAGTCAAACGACAAATTATATGTCACTATATTATACATGTTTTTAAATGAGTACTGTTTAGTAGTGTTCACCACCTTTATAAATTTTGTAAACAGCTTTCGTTTTGACATGAATAAGCTTTTAATTTTTTGCTGTATATGCATTCTTAATAATACAAGTGAGATTTAAATTTTTGCTTTGACTTTGTGAAATAGAATACCGTTATTTTTTAATGGACAGCTTGCATCGTCTATATCATATCCAGGATTGCTTGCGTGTAAACGCATTATTCAG
>CACRXK020016053.1:0-11685 GCA_902702795.2 Paramuricea clavata | reverse complement strand
TTCGAAGACCCCCTAGTAGAAGTGCTAAAGTCACGAGTCGAGCGCCGTATATGCACAGGTTTTCTAGCGGGTCCAGGCCATGCTCATCCGGAAAATTTTTGAATCTAGACTCTCTGAAATGCCATTTCCTGGACTTTGGGGAGAGATTTTACAGAATTCTGTTCGTCAGAAAACGACATTGTAACATATCAGAGAGGCCTTGGCCAATGTTTTTGCTCTATCGCCTAAGCTTGGGGGCCCCCATTTTGACCCATTGGGGTTGGGGCCCCCGGGTTCTCCCGGTCTGAGCCCATAGTAGTTACGCTACTGCACAGCAACCTAAGTTAGGTACATTATATTTATTGTATATTTGTGATTTTTGATAAAAAAACAATAAATATTTGTGTATATTTATCATCAATTATAAAAATACAAAAAATATAATACATTTAGTTAGGTTGCTGTGGTGGTGAACAAACGTTTCGTGAAAATATTCACCCCCCCCTGTTATGTAACCCACGAGTGTTTTCGCGAACTTGCGCGTGACTTTTAAATTATTTCTTTTGAATTCTAACAGGTCAATTGTACTGGGAGGTTTTTTCCTCCCAAGTACAAATAATATTTCCAATTTTTGGATTGGGACTATTCTACAATGAAGTACTCTTGGATAATGTAATCTAAATACATATGAAAACGAAGAAGTGGCATTTATCGGGCAGAGAAGCGGCGAGCCATTAAAATGGCGGCAATTTGACGAGATATCGAAGGACACATTATCGAAGATAAAATACACTGCACTGTTTCAAAAGTGGATGAAACCTTCTTTGAAATCATCTTCAGCCATTTATGATTATGTAAAAGTACAATAACTGGATGATATTTGCGTGATTCGGCGATAAAAAGCAAACAAGACAGCAAAATATGGCTGAAATCGCGTTTTCGTGGGGGGGTAAGTGAAATAAAATTTATTATATTTAAAGAAAACAATGACAATCCTTATGAAATCAACAATATTTACATTAAATTAAGCATAGTTTTTAACCCCATGATAATTTTTTTTAGGAAATAAGAATATTTAATTTCTGCCAGGCATATTAGTTATTTTATGCAAAATCAGCAATTTACCTGGGGTGATGCATGGTCATTTTCTTGTAAAATATTATACTTGGACAAATTTTTCTTCCAATGACCACCCCTAAAAGCAACCCTTTCAAACACTATAAGCACTTCAGAAAGACTATCGCTTTTTGTTTTCTGAAGTTAGAGCTATGTCGACACTGCCGTTTCAGGGCGGGGTCATTTTCAGGACTTTCGTCCCGGATTCAGCTTTTGGCACATATGCCATGTTGACCGCCATGGGCATTTTACCCTAAAACAGTTGAGATTACCTGTGCTAAATGAAACGCATACAAACTCATATACAGGTCCTAGACTAATATTATACTGTATAAATTCCCTGCACAAGCAAGTTTGATGGTTGATCCAGCCTAGTCCTTGTGCGCCGAATGATAGCTCTTACCTAATGGTAGAGTTTTGACGGGCTCTGAGGTACACGGCTGTTGTCTCTTTCTCGACTTGAGACGTTATAGCGTTTATCGAGTTGGGAAGAGACTAACCTCTCATTAGGTACTTACCCAGATAAGTACATCATGAGTATAGTTTAAATGAGGTATTTATCTAGATAATATACCTCATCAAACTATTCATGAGGTATATATCTAGTTAAATACCTCCTGAATAGTTTAATGAGGTAGTTATCTAGATAAACACCTGTTTTAAACTATTCACGAGGTATGCCTCCTCGTGTGTGTATTGAGCAATTCAAATTCCTACATCAGCCCCGCTCTTCCCTGCTGAAAATCAAATCCCTCCCCGGGCTTTCAGATGGACGAGTAATTACGCTAGATACAAGGTCTTAAATAACAAAAGAAAGCGACTCAATCATGAAATAATGGACAGATAATTGACACTTTTACACAAGTCCGAAATGATATCTACTTCATCTGCGTTTTACAGCAAAAATGCTCATCTCTCCATTTGACATAACTATTATTTATGGTGCAAACTGAACTACTTTTGTACTATTTAGATACTTTCGTAACACACTTACTAAAGTCCTTCAAAACTACAAAATATGTCATCATTTTGCTTTAAACATGTGTTTATGACAACAAGTGATTCTAAAATATTCAGTGTAAGTCGGATGTATAAACGGCAGACCAATATATAATATAATTATAAGAAGAAACGTATTTCGTATTTCTGTGCATTATAAATACAATCTTTATGGTTACAGGAATATTCCTAAATTCTGTGGTTATAATCAGTTTATGGAGGTCGTCATAACTTCGAAAGAAATTATGCTACTTTATGATTCTTGTATTATCTTCTTTTGATCTGGCTGTAGTCACGATCTCTCATCCATTCTCGATTGCATCTACAATTTATTTTTCCCAAGGAGAAATTAATAAAATACGCGAGGACACAAGGAAATCCATATCTGGTGTTGTATATGGTTCCTCGTTAATTGCGCTTTTTACGCTGAATGTTGAACGGTTCCTAGCTTTAACGTATCCATTTTTCCATCAAGGATCAGTCACAAAAACAAGGCTTCTATGTTTTCAGGCATTTTGGACGGTTAATTATAGTAGTCGTTCCATCGCTATTGGTATATTGTAATTTGGAAACAATTGCCCATATTTATATAACTAATTGTTTTATTTCTCCTAGCTGTTCTTATTCATTTATTCAAATTACAAAATGTTTAAAATGACGAAGTCAAAACGCAAGGACGAAAGGGTTGTTTCAACTACAGCAACGTCGGTGGATGAAAATAGGAAAACACGAATCTTAAATCTCAAAAATATTTCTACGTGTTTGCTGGCGGTTGGCTGCTTTTTCGTTTGTTGCTGCCCACAAATGATATATTCAGCTTTACGTTTTGCATCAAAAACGCCGTCGTACGATAGGCAGTTTTTGTTGTTTCATCTGTGGTTAAGCACGTTTGCCTCTTTAAACTCGACATTCAACTGTGTGATATTTTTTCTGTACAAACTCAATTCTGCGTCGAGAAGGAATGAAGATAGTAAAACGCTTTTAAATATTGGAAATTATGATATATCTCACTCGAGAACATTAGAATTCTCCTTGTCATATATTACCGAGTGAACAATAACACCACATAATACAATGTATATTGTAGAAAATTGTCTCTATATTAACTCTTTGAAGACTGCACATTATGAGTCCAAATCGGTTCATTAGATTCGCTGCACTTTACTTTTCATTTATAAAATTTAATTCTGAGTCGAACTCTGCACGGCGTGCGGGCTGCTGAAGTGGTTTAGCCACGCTAATTGTTGGAATAACAGATGGTCTGACAAAAAGACAGTGATAGCATATACATACATGAACTTGAGATTGGAGCTTGACAACTGACCTCTGTAGCTCAGTTGTTTAGAACAGTGCACCGGAATCGTGGGGCCGCAGACCTAAAGTTGTATATTTCGCTTGTGTTCCTGCATGGTTAGGTCATTAAAATGTATGAATTTCCACTTGACAATTTCCATCTACATCACCCATCAAATATATGTAAAGAGTACTGTGCCATACATGGGTTACATTTTGTCGGTTATGATCAATGGATAGCAATGTTTTAGGAAAGTTACCTATACCCATGACTCGAACAATATGGAAATTGGAAATTGCTATTGGTGGATTTGGCAAAAATACAATACACACGTGACGGTGAAGGACCGGATTTATGAATAGACGTTAACTAACATGGATAATGAGTTATATTGTTACCATAGTGAGTTTCCAAACCATCAACCTTTCGATATAGGCTATAATTAATAGAATAGATAGTTTGGAAACTCATAATAGCAATATAACTCATTATCTATGTTAGTTAACGTCTATTCATAAATCTGGTCCTTCACCGTTACATGTGTATTGTGTACTGTGATTCAGTCACGGGCAATAGGACAGGTGTATAGTGTTGTTAAATAGAAAGTTAGAAATGGTGTTGTACTTACTCATGTATTATAATTATGTTTAAAAGATCAGAATATTCATAACTTCTTATTTTGTTTCATAAATAGTTCTTTAATATTCGAAACAAATTCCATATCTGCTTCGTCTGCCATCGCCATGTTTACTCGTCCCAATCTACATGCTGCACGGCATTGCCGCCCCTCCTGGCAAAATAATAAGCAAGAAAAATTAAGGAGAAAATAAGAGGGTAGGAACATCGTTGTCATAAGCTGGATGCAGTGACACTTCCATATATGGCACAAACCTATCCATAACTTCCATATATGGCACAAACGTATCCTCGACGCGTTTTATAACGTTTTATTTGACGTAGGGATGACGTAATGCTGCTTCCCGCCTATGAATTCCTGACAATTTGAATTAGTCCTTCCTGTCAATTTGAATTAGTCATGTGATACAAGATTGCGAAAGCCGATTCGCCCAGAACGATCACACGCCCACGAAACGCCCACAATGTTCCTACCCTCTTATTTTCTCCTTAATTTTTCTCGCTTGCTTATTATTTTGCCAGGAGGGGCGGCAATGCCGTGCAGCATGTAGATTGGGACGAGTAAACATGGCGATGGCAGACGAAGCACAAGTGGAATTTGTTTCGAATATTAAAGAACTATTTATGAAACAAAATAAGAAGTTATGAATATTCTGATCTTTTAAACATAATTATAATACATGAGTAAGCACAATACCATTTCTAACTTTCTATTTAACAACACTACACCTGTCCTATTGCCCGTGATTCAGTATCATGGGATGAGATTAAGGAATTGAAAGATTTTATAAGTGAGCAATGTTTAAAAGTATAAGGTATATAAATAATGAAAGAAATGGCACTAACAGAGCCAAATCTCTCCAGAAAAGTGTAAAAAGCGAGTCTGATATCTTAATAATAATCCATGTTTTATCACTATTAATTATCGCTTCAATTTCGGCATACCCATCATTTCCAGTAAAATGGAAAAGATGAGCCGACTTGTCATAATATTATATCATCGTAATTAACCTTCCACATTGGAAATTTCTCTGTTTTGGCTCTGTTAGTGCCATTTCTTTCATTGTTTATATATATTGCTTTTAAACATTGCTCACTTATAAAATCTTTCAATTCCTTAATCTCGTATTATATCCCATGATACTGAATCACAGTTTGTAAGAAAATCCTTCAAAAGTTGGCTGAATTTTTCCAAAACTTCAGTCAATATAGTTTTATAGTACATCCACCTAAGGGTTCCTTTCACCTTGCCAAGACCTGACACTAAATTATGACCAATTATGGGTTGCCCGATAGATGTAATTCCTCAAATCATGATTTTTGAAGTTAATTTGATAGACATATTCAATTGCATAGATTATTGGGTCATATTTCTCTGCTAATAATGTAACCATTAACACTGAGTTAATATTATAACCATTTTCAAGAAAGGAAGTGCAAACAAGTGCATACAATAGCAATTCTTCTTGGGCAACCACTTCTAAATAGCAAGGAAGCTGAATGACACACATGTTCAGACGGTTTGTTCAATGATGTTGTAGGGGTATGCCGGATAGCTTTTTCATGGGCTCTGCTTTCTTCCGAGATCGACACATTTTCACAGTATGAAGAATGTTCACCGAGCGTTTGTAGCTTTCACGAAAGTTTGAGCCATTATTTATATCGTTGTGATTTTGCTGCAGCAACTCTCGCACACTCTGCCTAATTTTAATTGGTGTGTCAAAATGTGGTTTTGGTGGGGTTGAAAGAGGTCTCTTTTTATGTTTATCCATTCCGACATGAACCTAACTTATGTCGAGCCATTGCAAGTGAATTTAACAAAGGACAGTAAACAAAATTGATAAAAATATGCAGGTTAAAGTAGTACATTTCAGGTACAGTTACAGTTACCTTATTTTTAAAGGTAACTAGTTACCGTTACAGTTACTCAAAAAGTAACGATTACTTGTAATTTCGTTACTTGTAACGAAGTTACTTACGGCACTGATCGGCCTAATATATGATAAAATGAAAAATGGTGGTGCAAATTATAATGTAATTAGGTGCAAATCTATAATTATGCAAATGAACACAAGTGCACAACGGATGTTTATGAGTCTACAACGTATATTTATAGTTGTTTATTAAAAAGTCAAACGTTTAACTTGTCCTTGTTTATATTCCACTATATGGTATAAATTCGCTGGGTCAAAATTTGGGGGTTTTCGAGTCGTTACACAAGGAAAAACACATTAATTAAACGCGCAAGTGAGTCCGAAGTGCGACAAAACGTAAAATCCAGGAAACCGGCACAATTCTTTGAAAATTCAACAAACACTGTGTTAAATATAATTATATAGATCGCTCAGTGAAAAGCCGTCATTTTGAAACTGAATTGAATATGTCACTGGACCACTCTACCCTTGGAGTTCGGAATTGTTGTGCGTGTGTGTACAAGTGTATAGGCTAATAAACGAAAAATGTACCACAAGCATGGCATGAGCCGGCTATTGCGTACATAAATACGAGCTCGTTACTATAGTATTTAAATCGTGGAACCGAGGAATCAGTGGTATTTAGGCTTAATCGTTGCACCCTAGGCCTGCGATGCTCTAACGCAAACTCGATTTCTCGACTACGGTAAAAACAGGAAAAAACAGAAAATTAGGGATTCTTAACACTTGGCCCTACAGGCCAGTGTAATTGCATGCAGAAGCTGGAAAGGTTACAAAACACTGCTGCCAGATTATTCGTCAGAGAAAGGAAACCTGCGCATATAACACCTTTCAATCTTCTTTATTTCAGTACTTTTCAATCTTCACTGGCTTCCAGTGCAACAACGAGTAACTTTCAAACTACTTTTGATGACCTATAAAGCTCTTAATGGCTTCGCCCCTACTTGCACAATCGCGATCTACTTCGCTGTCATATCCCTGCTCGTTCTTTGTGCTCCTGCAGTCTAAATCTGGTAACTGTGCCTAGAGTCCGAACAGAGACATATGGCAAGAAGTTATTTTCTCGCGCTGCTCCGAGACTCTGGAACACGCTTCCTGACTCTGTTAAGCAAAATGCAAACTACCAATGACCCTTAAAAAAGTCGTCCTAAAGTTCTTAAGGTCCTTCAAAACGACAAAATATTTTATTATTTAGCTTTAAACATATGTTAATAACAACAGGTGATACATGAGTGTCTTCGAAATTATTCCAGCAGCAATGAAAGCAATATATTATAGGAAGAAACAGAACTCAGTTATTGTCTGTTCAAGACAAATCGTCAATATGCAAGAAAGTGATATTTTTAGCGTTGTATTACTGTGCATTATAAATATAATGTTTATGGTGGCAGGAATATTCCTCAATTCTGTGGTTATAATCAGTCTATGGAGGTCGTCACAACTTCGAAAGAAACTATGTTACTTTATGATTCTTGTATTATCCTGTTTTGATCTGGCTGTAGTCACCATTGCTCATCCATTATTGATCGTATCTACAATATCGTTTTCTCTTGAAGCAATTAATGACATATGCGAGCTTACAAGAGCAAGCATATCTTTTATTTTATGTGGTTGTTCTGTGTTTTCGCTGTTTACGCTGAATGTTGAACGATTCCTAGCCCTGACGTGTCCATTTTCCCATCAAGCATCGGTTACAAAAACAAGGCTTATATGTTTTCAGACATTTTTGATGATCATTTTAATCGGTCTGTTGCCATTGGTTATTTTCAACCCGAGAACAATTGGCAATATTGTTGCGGCCGTAAGTTATTTATCCTTCCTATTCTTGTTCATTTATTCAAATTACAAAATGTTTAAAATCGCGAAGTCGAAACACGAGGGCGAAAAGATTGTTGCAACTACATCAACGTCGATGGATGAAAAAAGGAAAAAAACGAATCTTAAATCTCAAAAATATTTCTACATGTTCTTTAGCAGTTGGCTGTTTTTTCATTTGTTGCTGCCCACAAATCATATTTTCAGCTTTACGTTTAGCATCAAAAACGCCGTTCTACGATAGGCAGGTTTTGTTGTTTAATCTGTGGTCGAACACGTTTTGCTCTTTGAACTCTACATTCAACTGTGTGATCTTTTTTTGGAGAAATTCAATTATGCGTCGAGAAGGAATGAAGATAGTAAACGCTTTCCGACGACGCGTTACTAACTGAATTGCTATTAACAATCTATCCAGTATTGTAGAAAATTGTTTGTATATATATTTGAAGACTGCGCGTTACGTCCAAAATCGACTAAAAACTGCTTTATTCGATTGGCTGCACTTGCATGCACATGTCTAAAATTTAATTCTGAATTAAACCTACCGGGGTCCCGACTTCTGCAGTATTCAACAAAAGCGTTATATCGCCAGTTTTTGTCTCGGTCGTATAGACGATCGAAATTAAATCCAATTTTTATCATATGGATATTTGATCGTTCTCAGAAAAAACACGGCTATCAACATTGGTTGATTAACATTCCCGTGGGTTTACTGAGAAAGTTCCTGTGGGTTTATTTAAAAAGTTCCTGTTGCACAATAACATAACAGATGTCCACTGATGCATTGCGGGGTTGAACACGGCTGATTGTGACTCAGCAGATTATGTTATTCGAGGCATTTTCTTCGCCACTACACTTACCGAGGAATTTTAAAAATTATAAATTTATTTATAAAGTGTTGTCGCGTTTTATTGTAATGTATCCGCCAAATTTGCAATAAAAAGATGCCGGCCTCCTATTCTCGCTTTTATGTTAATGTAATTTGGCTGAATAATGATTTATGCTCGTCAGTCGTCACAGAATGTAGAAGGTTGAAATGTTTTACGTTAAAATTTTAAAAATTGATTAGGGTTAGGACTGAGGTGAATCAAGTTTCATTATCCAAGCCTATGCATGTTAAGTTTATGCTATAAGGATTAAGTGTTAACTATATAGAGAGCACAGAGAGACTGGATGTATAATTCTGCCAGTGAATTAAGTAAAGATATTATGCATAAATTAAACATATATACATATTATTAGTGGGATGCGTAAGTTATATACAATGGACAGATGGACTAATTGCGCGTTCCCGGTCAGGTCTAAAATATATAATCTCTCAAAAGTTTTCATCAACAATACCTTACAAAATGACGCACTTGCTTGTTAAAGTTCTTCAACACGATAAAATATTATTTTGCTTCAAATGTGTGCATAACAACCGGCGATAAATTCAAGTGTTTCGATATTAAATTGAATGTGGCAGGACAATCATGCAAAATATCATAGGCAGGAACAGAACTCACTTATTGTGCACAATAACATAACAGATGTCCACTGATGCATTGCGGGGTTGAACACGGCTGATTGTGACTCAGCAGATTATGTTATTCGAGGCATTTTCTTCGCCACTACACTTACCGAGGAATTTTAAAAATTATAAATTTATTTATAAAGTGTTGTCGCGTTTTATTGTAATGTATCCGCCAAATTTGCAATAAAAAGATGCCGGCCTCCTATTCTCGCTTTTATGTTAATGTAATTTGGCTGAATAATGATTTATGCTCGTCAGTCGTCACAGAATGTAGAAGGTTGAAATGTTTTACGTTAAAATTTTAAAAATTGATTAGGGTTAGGACTGAGGTGAATCAAGTTTCATTATCCAAGCCTATGCATGTTAAGTTTATGCTATAAGGATTAAGTGTTAACTATATAGAGAGCACAGAGAGACTGGATGTATAATTCTGCCAGTGAATTAAGTAAAGATATTATGCATAAATTAAACATATATACATATTATTAGTGGGATGCGTAAGTTATATACAATGGACAGATGGACTAATTGCGCGTTCCCGGTCAGGTCTAAAATATATAATCTCTCAAAAGTTTTCATCAACAATACCTTACAAAATGACGCACTTGCTTGTTAAAGTTCTTCAACACGATAAAATATTATTTTGCTTCAAATGTGTGCATAACAACCGGCGATAAATTCAAGTGTTTCGATATTAAATTGAATGTGGCAGGACAATATGCAAAATATCATAGGCAGGAACAGAACTCACTTATTGTGCATCCAAGACAAGTCGGCAAATCGGCAATATGCAAAAAAGTGGTATTTTAGCGTCGTATTTCTGTGCATTACAAATATAATCTTTATGGTTGCAGGCATATTTCTAAATTCTGTGGTTATAATCAGTCTATGGAGATCGTCGCAACTTCGAAAGAAACTATGCTACTTTATGATTCTTGAATTATCTTGTTTTGATCTGGCTGTAGTCGCCATCACTTATCCATTCTTTATCGTATCTACAATTTATTTTTCCCAAGAAGAAATGAATGAAATACTCGAGGCCACAATGAAATCCATTTCTTTTGTTGTATGTTGTTCCTCGATGTTTGCGCTTTTTACGCTGAATATTGAACGATATTTAGTCCTAACGTATCCATTCTTCCATCAAGCATCACTCACAAAAACAAGGCTTCTATGTTTTCAAGCATTTTGGACGGTTGTAGTAGTCGGTCTGTCGCCATTGGTATATTTTTTGTCGGAAACAATTGTCGATATTTTTTCAACTGTAATTGTTTTATCGCTACTGTTCTTGTTCATTTATTCAAATTACAAAATGTTTAAAATCGCGAAGTCAAAACGCGAGGACGAAAGGGGTGTTTCAATTATAGCGAAGTCGATGGATGCAAATAGGAAAACGCGAATCTTAAATCTCAAAAATATTTCTACATGTTCTTTGGCGGTTGGCTGTTTCTTCTTTTGTTCCTTCCCACTTATTATATATTGAACTGTGCATTTAGCATCAGAAACGCTGTTGTCTGAGATGCAATTTTCGTTATTTCAACTGTGGTCATGCACGTTTGTCTCTTTGAACTCGACATTCAACTGTGTGATATTTTTCTGGAGAAACTCAATTCTGCGTCGAGAAGGACTGAAGATGGTAAACGCTTTCCGACTACACGTTACTAACTGAATTATTATAGATACACAATGTATCTGCATGGTATTGTTGGAAAATGTCTCTATATAAACTCTTTGAAGACTGCGCATTATGAGTACAAAATCGACTATAAAACCGCTTCATAAGATTCCGAATCGCTGCACTTGAGCTTTCGACACTGATTGTTGGAATAATTTAAACCAGTGAGCTCCATATATATCTGGAGCGAGAACTCGAGTCCAAAAAGTGAAGTCAAGATGGCGGAAATTGAAGAACTATTGGACATCCCAGTCCCTTTCTATTGTTTTTCTCCGCGCTGTAATATGAAGCTGCAGACAAGGAGTGTGCCGAAATTTCATATTTTGACATCAATTTAAAGAATAACACCATGAATTTATGAACTGATAACTTGTTTTGCAATACGGTCTGTGAGAAAAATCGGACCGTATCTGGAATTAGCTGGGGATATGATAAATGGTATTAAAACTATTTACGACCGTGATAGCTATATTGGAAGTCAATTTCCATATATATATATATATATATATATATATATATATATATATATATATATATATATATATATATATATATATATATATATATATATATATATATATATATATATATATATATATATATATATATATATATATAGAATATATATAGCATATATATATATAGCATATATATATATATATATATATATATATATATAGCATATATATAGAGAGCATATATATAGAGAGCATATATATATATA
>CACRXK020016052.1:0-10283 GCA_902702795.2 Paramuricea clavata | reverse complement strand
CCCCCCCCCCCCCCCCTCCAGGATATCTGATGATACACCCCTAATTACAGTGCATGGAAAATTTTACCTCTCAATTGAAGCTCGATCAGACATCCTTACAGCTTCATCAAACTTTTCTATGATAATCTTTTTTATTTTTCCTTCAGCTTCGTGCAGCAATGTGAAGGCATTCTTGAGATCAGATCCTAAGAGCACAAAGAGATGACACACATTATACTGATTCAGTTACTGACATTACATCCTGTAACCCCATAATTAGCATGCACGCTCAGATACGTTGCATAAAAATTTGGGGTCGAAGAATCATCTGCATTATATAGAATCATATATATCAAATAGTACCCTGTGAGCAGAGCCTTATTTTCATTTCTTCGGCGAGGGGGAAAGGAGAAAATAAGGCTCTGCTTGCAGGGTAATAAAATAGCTCTTATATGGTCACAGAGGGTTGTATGACAGCTATACAACACAATATTTCTACCCACCTTCCAAGTCATCACCGTCTTCAACTGTTTTACGCAAAGTGTTCTCATCCAGTGTTAAATAACGATGAATGTGTCCTGCAGCCTGTTCATATTCTTCATTTTTCAATGCATCTTGCACACCATCAACACAAGACTAAACAAGAAATTGTTTCAAAGTCTAGAAGAGTACGGTACCCTATATAAATGCCAACTAACATTCAGGTAATCTGACCAATTATCAAGATTGCCGGGAGACCCGAGTTAAATCCTTGGTCGAACCTCTGCTCAGGCCTAATAAAAATAATAGTTGCATGGTTTCAGGTTTCACAGCTATGTTTAATTATATGGGTAGGTATAAGGTCAGAAAAACATTCTATTTTAAAAAAATGTTTTATCTCAAGTATGGAATAAATGTATGTATGATCAAATGTGCCCTGCAAGCTACATGTGTTTCACGAAAAACAAACAAATCAAGGCGTTTTCGTCTTTTTTCAGCCGTAGCTGCCACATTTTTTATATTTTATTCAACTGTTCTTTGTGTAAAACCATGATTAACATGACTAGATAATGATTAAATTATAAGCAAACAAAATAATTTGTAGACAAACGAGTCTGCATTATGACTATTTATATATTCTGCTATTTATGAAAAGATGATCTCTACTGCGAAATGTCAATAAAATGTTTATGGTCGGTCATATTTTTGACAGGTCGGTCAGAAACCTGAAACTAACTATTATTTTTATTTGGCCTCAAAGTGCTAGACCTAAACATTGACATCAATAAATGGTTATAGACTTGCATGTCTTCTCAGATAAAGACAATAAATCATAGGTACTCCAGATCCAGGCACAGATTTTCTGGGGGTGCAGGGGGTTGCAAACCCCCCCCCCCAGAAATAATTTGCACTCCCCCCCAGAGACATTTGGCACTGCCCCCAAAAGTTTTTGCACCCCCGCAAATTATATATATTTTGATTTGATAGTTTCATATTTGATTATTCTTACTACTAAAATTGTAAAATTATCAATATTATGGTCTCAGATCTCGCCATGCAGGCCTAGAAAACAAATTTTGTTAAACTTTTTCCTTGGCCTTTCCGGGCGTTGCCACCAGTCCCTGGCCAAAGCAAGCAGCAGCACCCCTCAGATACTTATCCACCCCCCCTGAACAAAAATATGAAATCCGTCTCTGTCCAGATCCCCTTTCAATTGGCCAATAGCCTGTAGGGAAATCTGCTGACCAATGAATGAGAAACTCGATAAACAATAAACCAATATTATAGTACCTTTAGGTCCAGGATATCGCCCGTTCTGTTAATGGCTGCTTGAACTCTGCTCTATACATCATATAGCAAACCATGAAAAGAAAAAAATAGAGCAAGTCAACCTTCAAAACATATACAACTGTAACCCATTAATGTACAAGACTCTCTTTTTTTATCAGCTAGTAAAAACATCTGGCATCAAACAGAGTAAAATAATAAAGTAGGAGGCAAGGCACAGTTTTAGAAAAAGTGTGCCCATTCTCATGTACAATAGAATTCTGACCAGTACAAGCCCTTTACCCTCAGAGATTTAGCTGGCCTTAGAGTTATGAATTTCAGGGGGGGGGGGGGCAAAGCTTTCATGTGGTTAAAAAAGTGACAAATACAATGAAAGGGCTGGGAGAGGGGGTTTCTTGGCAACCACTACAATTTTAGGGTGGTGCATCATTTGGGAAATTTTTGAAGTGTTCGACAGAACTATATACCTTAGCAAGGTCTAACTTGCGGACTTTGCTGCTCACATTCTCCGCAAGTTCTGCCGTATGTTCAATCATCTGATGAAGTTTCTCCGCATCTCGCAACACAACTTGCAAATTGGGACTAAACACAGAACATTGTTTTTATCACAGTTTTTATTGTTTGTGCCTTTCACTTTTGAGGCTATAGAATTACATTCCAGTAATATGCGCTTGTCTGATTGGATGCCGGTATAAGTAAATTTTGCCTCATTTGCATCAGAGAAGAGTAGGGGTGCACCGGAACTCGGTTCTGGCCGGTTAGTTCCGGCCGGAACCCCGATTTTTTAGAGTTTCGGTTCCGGCCGGAACTAGTAAAAAAAGCATGGCCGGAACCGGAACTCTGTCGTTTTCAGGGAAATAGAATATCAAACGTTTTTGTGTCTAACAAAAGGTCGCAGTAGGAAGAAAGTTGGACTACGCAAGGGAAATGTACACTATTAACACTTCATTATGACGTTTAACGTTTGTCAGTCTTTTTATTCTGACATTTGCGAACTCTCTACTTGATGATTTGAAGTGTCTGCTTGTCTGGCAGCGGACAAAGTAACATATGACTATATATGGCTTAATAAATTAGTTCTGGTTCCGGCCGGAACTCCCGGTTCCGGCCGGAACTTAAAAAACCGGTTCCGGTGCATCCCTAGAGAAGAACATTATGTTCAGTTTGACTTGACCAAACACAGCTGGATTACTTACTGCATTTTCCTCCTGTAGTAACATTGGATCAATAAGAGATAACCCTTATTGAACCTCTGGGGCTGGTTGTTAAAAGGTGGGTTAGCGCTAACCCTGGGTTAAAATTTAACTTGCTGTTTTAGTTTGTATACTTCTGCACGTCTGTTTATTTCAAAACTCCAGAGAAGTAAACTCCTATCGATCCAGACAAGATCTCTGAAGAAATATTTCCAAATTTATAGACAAGCTGTCAGGAAGTTTGCTTTGAATTTTAGGTTAACCTAGGGTTAAGATAACTCAGCTTTGAACAACCGACCCCAGGGAAGAGCAGTTTAGAACTGATAGAACTATCCAGTATAAAATATGAAATACATACACAACTTTCTGAAGTGAATTCATTTTTGTGTCAAGTTTTTGCTGCCCATCAAGTAAAGCGTCCAACTCTCGATCGAGTTGCTCCTAAAAAATTATGGCCAAATATATTGCATAATGGCACAGAATAGCAACCTTACATAAGGTTGACTTCTTGGTTTTGCCTATGATTTTTGGCGTAACTGTTGCAATGCTGTCGCCATGGTCCAAGCTAGTGTGCTTATGAGAGGCATTCACCCCCTGAATTTATTAAAAATGGTGGACTTTCAGGGGGGTGAATGCCTCTCATAACCACGCTAGCTACGAACATGGTGACAGCATTTTGATGACGAATCATGGCGACACAATTTTCAGTGGGCAAACTTACCAGTGTGTAATGAGTGACTGAACGACACAGAGAAGTTAGAGAACTGTAGGATTTTCAAAACAATGAAAAGACAATGGAACATCCCAGTCACTGGCATGGATTGTGACTGGTTGGCATCATTGTTACGGAATAAAGTGTTATGCAAAGGGTGTCTGAGACTGTTCTTTGCAACAAAAAATACATTTATTATAAGTTTACAAATAGAAATTTGCAGACTGTTCATTGTTGGTTGCAACCGACGGTACATTTATGTACAAATATTATTTTGTTTTAAATCTCACTTTCAAATTTCTCCACACCATGCTAAATATAAATACTACCTATTTCTCACCTCATGTTGTTGGATCAATGAATAGACTCTTTCTATATCTTCGATTTCTGTCAAATTATTTATATCCACCTCGGCTGCCATGTTGGCGAGTGACCGAGTCATAGAATAAGAAATAACCGAGTGCCGAACTGAAGAAGACTGGCACTAGAAGAAAATTTTACTTTCTGGGAAATTTTTTTGAAAAGGGAATTTTTGGAGAAAAAAAAATTCTAAGAAAATCCCTGAACAATGCCTAGACCATCGTCGTAGATAGCCCATCGTTTGCAGTCGCCCGAGCATTCACTGATGAACATCATGTGAGCAGAGACAACATTTGAACCACTGAGATTTGAACACTGCTGGTGTTCATCGTTAGATGTAAACGACGGTAAATAATGAATTTTTGAAATTCTATTTTGTGGTTGTGGAAACACCAAACACGTGTGGCTTTTTTACTCAACAACATGGCGACCGACAAAGGAGCGACGACTAAAGAGATGAATTTGAGTTCAACGACTTTATTTGTGCGGAATTTACCTTTTGTGTATGATAACAAAGAATTAGAGAAAGTTTTTAGCGAAGTGGGACCTGTGAAAAGATGTTTTGTTGTGAAAGATAAAGGTACACTCCCGAGGAAATGGTCAAATGGCTTATTGCATTTTTTATCCGTACACCCCCTGTTGAGGACACACTGCATAAATTCTCCTACCCCCCGGATTTCCAAGTAATTTTTTGTCAGAAGCCCTGGAAAAATGTGGTTTGTAGAAGGGGGTGCCTGGAATTCCAATTGTGTTTAATCAATGACCCTTGGAAATTCATTTTTTTTCCGCATGACTCTGGAATTCCACTGTCAGTAAGTTGATCTCCCCTGGAATTCCACTGTCAATAAGTTGATCTCCCCTGGAATTTCCAGTTCCGGTATCATTATTTTATCCCCTTTCCCAGAATTTCCATGTAAATCTTATTATTTTGACCCCCACCCACTGGAATTCCAGGGTTATTTCGACCCCCACCCACTGGAATTCCAGGTTGGTTTGACCCCCACCCACTGGAATTCCAGGGTTAAATACAAGAGGCATCCCCTGGATTTCCAAGGTCCTCAACAGGGGGTGTACGGATAAAAAATGCAATATGCCAATGGCGGAATACAGAAAGGCAGAAAGCTATTTTATATAATATTTTGCACTGAGTCTGAGTTTTATTAAATTAAGCAGCGGCTGCAAACGAGGTAGAAATAGCTTCACGCTCATGGGAAAATACACATGCAGGATCATTTAAAGTATACAATATTACAATCCCCAATAAGACAGCGTCA
This sequence comes from Paramuricea clavata, assembly GCA_902702795.2. NCBI lineage: Eukaryota > Metazoa > Cnidaria > Anthozoa > Malacalcyonacea > Plexauridae > Paramuricea > Paramuricea clavata. Next base: position 4,998 of record CACRXK020016052.1, on the reverse strand, counting down.
CAGCGCTTATATTATAGAACTGCCTCTTTTTATATACATTTCTTTTGTTTTTGTACTGGGATTAGTGGGATAGCTGAAAACCCTCCCTACCACCTTCGGATGTCCTAATATACTTACTATTATAGATCAGAAAAAACTTTTCTTTGTCTCTGAACCACAGAAATTTCCTCCTTGAGGCCAGGGTGTATAATTTTTTTCTGGAACAACCCAATTAGCCTTTTTCACACTACCATTTTTGGGTGGGTTAGCACTATTTCCCATCCAGCAAACCACCCTATCGATTTTCTAAAGTCGGTTTTTTTAAATTTTTTTTATTAATTTGGTTAGGGTTATAGGGTTAGGGGTTAGAGAAGGGGTAGGGTTTGGTTTAGTTACATAGCCATTTAACACCTCTTCTATCTTCCAAAAATGACGTCAGGTCAGTTTGCTGGATGGAAAATAGTGCTAACCTTTTGGGTGGCTTTTCAGCCAAAGTCTGCAAGATAAATCCACATATCAGCGACTTTTGATAATTTTTTTGGACAATTGATGGTAATTATTCATTGAGCGTTCTCTGACTTCATATTTATTTCTACGAGCTTTTGGCTATCAGTCTATAGCCTTTGATGGGTGTATTTGTATACACCCGTCGAAGGCTATAGACTGATAGCCGAAAGCTCGTAGAAATAAATATTAAGTCAGAGAACGCTCAATAAATAATGTTTCAACCTGGCTACGCATCTTCTATTTTTTCAATTGATGGTAAATGTGCTTTGTAAATGGTTAGTTTATTTTGAATGGTAAATTTGCTTTGTAAATTGGTTAGTTTATTTTGAAAAATTGCTTTTCACATTGTTTAACTATTTGCATTGGTTAACGAGAATTAGATGCCACCCAAAAATGGTGGATATTTGTTATTGTGAGAGAGGCTAATTTGTCCTTCCACTCTCAAAGAACAGGCAAACAGATTAAGATTTAGATAATCTCATTCTGATCAGAACTATTCAGTTGTTATGTCTCCAATCTTTTTCACAGCTAACCCTATCAAATGTAGAGGATTTGGTTACGTCACATTTGCCCTGAACGAGGATGCAATCCAGGCGCAACAAAAGATACGTCAAATCAATGGCAGAAAGTTATTCATTACATTCTCCAATAAAAAACCAAGACACATTCAGAGAGGTCATCCTGAAAAGAAGAATGATGAAGCTAAAGGCAGTATGATAGTTTGGTTTATTCAACTACTGTTATTGACAGCCTTGTTATCGACAGCTTTCGCACAAAATTTTCACAGCTGTCACTGAGGTGTTATAATATGTAATATTGTCAACAGAAATTATGAGTCCAAACTTGAGAATAATTTACCCCTACCAAACACTAGATCACGCTAATCTATATCTGAACAGCACTGCATTGAAATCACATGACTACAGATTCTATTTCTGCCAATGGTTGGCCAATGCAATATATCGATATTTTTGAAATAGATATCAATGAAAATAGCAAAGATACACAACAGTTACTGATATCTCATTATATATGTAATTATTAACTGTGATGTAATTGAGTAAATGATGTCACATGGTTACAAAAAAAAATATCTCAAGAACTATAAGCATGGGAACAAAAATCTTCAGAAGAAGTTACTTCACAGATTACAGTTTTAAGAGTATTTAAGAAAATAAAAATTTTAATGACAGTGCCACTTCAACATTTTTTTCTCCACAGGTGATAACGAAGACAACAAAAACATCGAAAATACCCCAATGGAAACATCCTCTTCCACTACGTTCCAACAGGCTGACAAACCAAAACACAAACCCAAATCAAAACGAAGTTCTGCAATGAGTGATGATGGCCGAACAGTAGTTCTAACCGGCTTTTCTTCAACGTTTAAAATAAAACAACTTAAAAAAGCCTGTAAAAAGAATGGGGAAATCGAACAGTTCATTTTCCCCGTCGAAATGGACTCACAACCGACTGCACATGCCATTTATAAATTGCACAAAGACGCCAGAAAGGCAGCGAATAATCTGAACGGGAAAACAGTAAAAGGCGAAGTGTTAAATGCAGTTTTGCGGTCGAAAAAGGACAAAAATTTGTCGCAGAAATCGCTTAAGAAGAGTCGATTAATTGTTAGGAACCTGCCTTTCAACTGTAGCAAGGAGTTGCTAGCCAACAAATTCTCAAAATTTGGTGAAATTTCAGAAATTGTGCTACCCACAAAAACAGTTGGGAAAAACAAGAAAAAACTTGGATTCGCTTTCGTGCAGTTTCAGAACGTATTTGATGCGGCAAAAGCGTTGGAGAGCATGAATCAGAAAGAAATCAAAGGTCGACCTATAGCAGTGGATTGGACATTACCCAAAAAGAAATACGAGTTGCTGAAAGTTAGCGAAGAGGTGCCCAAAGGTAAAATCGCGAGATTTAGTCCGGCTTTTGACAAGGCAGCATTTCAAACCTTGACCCTTGTATCTCTCTGCCCTGCCTTGCAAGGCCGGATTTTGGTGGAAATAGTGGGGGAGGTGGTGCAGCGGTCTAGCTTACGAGCCCCATGGGAAGTTAGAGCTTAGAACGGGCTAAAGTCAACGAAGTGATGTTTGCATGTAGTGTACATATGGATCAGTGTATTAGTGAATTATGACTGTGCAACTCATCCAATTTTGTCCTTCATTACAATTACTACAAAGTTTCTTTCAAAACATTGCATTACATGTACTTGACACAGAGATGAATGTATAACACTGTTTCAATTTTACAGAAAACCCTAAGCAACCAAAAAGTCAAATTTTCAATTTGATCTATTATTGAAACTTTCCCAAGGGGAGATGCATGACTTTTCAGGGGAGGTGCAAAAATTATCGGGGGAAGTGCGCACCTGCACACACCTCCCCTCAAATTCCGGCCATGCTGCCTTGGAGTATTGGTGACAATGTTCATGTAGTTTTTACCTCTTGATAATTGATTAGAGTTTGATTTCTGCAATATGCCATGCGAGCGCTTCCAGTTTGACTCTACCAAACCGACCTCAGGTTTTCTCCTGTTTTTTTACTCGAACAACAATTTAGAACTGATATAAATAAAGTTAGCTGAAGTTAGGTTTCCTCCTACAGTAACACTGATAGTGAACAACTCTGACTGATATAAAGTTTATTCGTTCACTGCAACCAGGTATATCAATCATGTTTCGCTCGCTACTCTGACTGAACTTCTAGGAAGAACGTCTTAAAATTGATGGAGCTGTCCAGTCTAAACAATATAAAGTTTTCTGTTATAAAGATAGTTTACATTCATTTAATCTCTGTACTAGATGACGAAAACAAGCAGGATGATGACATATCAGAAAAATCTGAAGAAGAACCCAGTGACCAAGATGGTTCTGTGGATGGTAATGCTAATGATGGCGATGATGGTGATGATGGTGATAATGGTGAAGATTTTGATGATGGTGATGATGATGATGGTGGTAGTGAAGGTGATGGTGGTGATGATGATGGTGGTAGCGATGACGAAAGTCCGAAGAAGAAGAAACGAAAGCTTCGCGATGCACGGGAAGGCAAAACTATCTTCATTCGAAATCTGCCGTTCGATGCGAGCGAGGAAGAAATTTGTGGCATGTTTGAAAAGTTTGGTGAGATAGCTTACTGTAAGATTGTCGTAGACAGTGTTACTGAGCACAGCAGAGGAAGTGCGTTTGTGAAGTTTCAGGAGAAACAGAGTGCTGACGATTGTCTGAAGAAACATGGTGATGAGAATGATGGCAGTGAGGGTAAGAATAAAACATGTCTGTAGTGAACTTTTCTGTGTTGGTGTTATCAGGGACGCCAGAACTGGGGGCAGGAGGGGCAGCCGCCCCCATTGCCCTTTACCAGGAGGGGCAGGGGGGGGGCAAAAGTGTCCTTTCAATTTAAAGGATTGCCTCGGCGAAATAGCGAATTGTCAGAAATGTTAGTGCAATTCTTTTACGAATTTGCTTCAGAAAACGCAAGAAATGCAGTCATCGAGCTTCAAGAATAGCACAATCGCCTGGCGGAGAACCTCCTCACACCCCTATCATCCAATAAATAGAAAACATAATTAGGCGAAGTTCAACTCTCGATGTTTTGCAAACATCTCTTAGTATATATCAATTCAAAAGTGCCCTTTCACGAAAATCTGCCCCCCTTGCCTTCACATCGTTCCGGCGTCCCTGGGTGTTATGTTCTCAGGTGAATATGATGTTTGTGATGTTACTCTGAGTGTATATCCACAGTGGGCAAAAATATGCCTGGCCACGGTGGGAATCGAACCTACGACCTTTGGAATACTAGCCTAATGCTCTGCCAACTGAGCTACGCGGTCAGGTCGGTTCGAGCTCTATAAACTGTGGTTCGAGTGTGTGATATTTCGGAACTGAGTCTAGACCCTTCGATGTCAATGTAATCTAGTAATATGATTTTTTCTGTGTTGGTGTTGTGTACTCAGGTGAATATGATGTTTGTGATGTTACTCTGAGTGTATATCCACACTGGGCAGGCTTGAAAAATATGCCTGGCCACGGTGGGAATCGAACCTACGACCTTTGGAATACTAGCCCAATGCTCGTGGCCAGGCATATTTTTCAAGCTTGCCAAGTGTGGATATACACTCAGAGTAACATCACAAACATCATGTCTGTAGTGTATATTCGCTCTGCTAGCAGCCGGAGCATGCAGGTTTGGGACCACATAGCTTGCGATTTGCGACCGACAATATCGTATTTTACAACATTTCGCAACCAAACTTTGCAGTTTTACTAATTTTAGGACACTCTTTTGAGCTATAATGATAGATTTCGTCTTTCTTGTTTAGATAAAAAATTAGTCGATAGCTTGAATCATTCATTTTGCCAATAGGAAAGATAACTTGGGCCTTAACGACTTGATATTTGATCAATAAAATTTGGCCCAGGGATTTGAAAGACATTGTTCTAGCCAAAGTTTTGATCTTATTTATCAAACTCTTTGTAGAACTGATTATGCGTAAACGTCCACTCAGTGT
>CACRXK020016051.1:0-11689 GCA_902702795.2 Paramuricea clavata | reverse complement strand
AAGAACTGGCTATGATTTAAAACAGCTTGTCAATTTTCCAACCCGCGGAAACAATACCCTTGACATTGTTTTAACAAATCTTAACGCATTCTTTGTCAACCTACTAAGTGTGCCCCCTTTGGGTTATCAGACCATATGTCTATTGAGGTGAGACCAGTCGAGCGTCGTAATATCCAAGAAAAGTCAAAACTTACGGTAAAAACGAGGGACTTGCGGCCTAGTTCCCGTCTTGCAATGCGTAAATATCTTGAGCTTGTAGATATCCCAGAAATGCTTAGCAGAGTTGATTCTTGTGATGAAAAAGCCTCGCTTCTGGAAACTATTGTTAAAACTGGCTTAGATTATGTCCTCCCATTACGAAGGAAAAAGATTAAATCTAACGATCGCCCCTGGATGAACTCGACACTAAAGAGCCTTATTATAAATCGTCAAAAAGCTCTCAACCAGGGAAATATCGAGGAGTTCAAACGTTTGAGGAACCAAGTCAATCGCCAGAGGAAAATCTGCCGAGCTAAATATTACAAAACCACTGTTCAACATTTGAAACAATGTAAGGCTAATGCTTGGTGGAACGAGGTCAAAAAACTCAGCGGTATGAAAGTAGTTGAGGAAAACTCTGATAAGATGGTGAAAGCCTTAAGACCCAATGATAGTTCTTCCAGTGCAGTAAAGAAAGACTTAGCAAACGAGATTAACAATACCTTCTTGTCCCCAATGTCCATATTCGCACCTCTTTCCTTGGATCTTCATCGTCGTTCCTGCACTGAAAGTGTACTGACAGACACTGTACTTACCGTGTCGGCCGATGTCGTCTTTGAAAAGCTTTCAAAACTTAATCCAAAAAAAGCTGTTGGCCCTGATGATATACCTCCGTGGTTACTGAAGGAAAATGCCGACTTTATTAGCCGGTTCGGTAACGGATATCCTCAATTGCTCCTATCGTGAATGTTGCCTTCCCCCTTCATGGAAGGAGGCGGACGTAGTCGCAATCCCAAAGGAAAAATCTATTCAAAATATTAACAATTATTTGCGACCGATCTCACTTACACCGATATTGTCAAAACTGGCGGAAGATTTCGTTGTGAACCGTTATCTGAAACCAGCAGTGATGGAAAGGATCGATAAGAGACAGTTTGGTACTGTGTCTAAATCTTGCACCACACATGCCCTCATCTCCATGTTACATACCTGGACCAAAAATACAGACGGAAATGGCTCTACTACCCGCGTTATGTTGTTTGACTTTCGGAAAGCTTTTGATCTGATTGATCATAACATTTTATTGGAGAAGCTTACAAGATATAATATTCCTAAAACCATTATGTACAGAATTTTAGATTTCCTGAGTAACCGCAAACAGAGAGTGAAACTGAGTAATGACTGCTTCTAAGAGTGGAGTGATGTACCCGCAGGTGTCCCTCAAGGTACGAAGTTAGGCCTCTGGCTCTTCGTAATAATGATAAACGATCTAAATGTATCTGGTGTTGACGGTCTGTGGAAGTATGTCGATGATACAACTATGTCTGAGTCCGTAAGTAGAAATGACTCAAGTTTAATCCAAAATTATGTAGACGAATTTGCCAGAAAGTCAATTGCAGATGGCCTCCAATTAAAAGAATCCAAATGCAAAGAGCTCCGGATAAGTTTTTCTAGGCCTAACAAAGTTTTTGAGCCCATAACTATTAATGGTAAAAATGTTGAGGTTGTAACATCCACAAAATTACTGGGCCTTACCATCTCTAATGATCTCAAATGGAACACTCATATTTCGAATACTTGTAAAAAGGTATCGACACGGCTATATTTTCTAAGACAATTAAAACGTGCCAAATTGCCACCCAACGATCTGGTCCTGTTTTATATCACCTGTATTCGTCCAGTTGTGGAGTACGCGTGCGAAGTATTCCATAACTCGCTGCCGCAGTACCTCTCCGATGACTTAGAAAAACTTCAAAAACGTGCTTTTCGCATAATTTTTCCTGATATGCACTACAAAGATGTCTTGGAGACCAAGAACGTTTTGTCACTGAACGATCGAAGACAAAAATTAACAACGAAGTTGTTTAACGAAATAGCCAGCAACTCACATCATAACTTATACGACCTCCTTCCGCCATTAAATATTGACGATCATCTTTTAAGGAATCATAGAAATTTTGAACTTCCTGTGTGTAAAACGATAATGATAGTTTTATCATGTACAATTCTAATATATATTTTAGATAATCGATTTGTTTTTTTAATATTCTTAAATGTAAATAGGGTTCATAGCATAAATTCCTAATATCATATATCTGTTAAACTTAGCGTAATTCAGCTGTGAAATTTTCTGAGGTTGTAAGTTCTAAAGTTCAATAAACCATCTATCTATCTATCTCTCTATCTATCTCTAGTAGAGAAAAACAAAATGGCGGCCAAACTGAATTTACGATGTTTTGGAAACGAGAAAACGGCAAGTTGTCGCTTTTTATAGCCTTTACAGGATTAAAAACACAATGAAAAAATGGGCCCACAAATTGTTTTCAGGTTAGCAAATAAATTTTTAAAATTTAAAATGGTTAAAAATATATATTTAAAAAAAAATAATCGGCCGAAAGAGCGAAGATAAAAACATAAACAAAATAGAAAAATATTGAACATATTCGAAAAGCAAAGTGTGTGAATTCAGATCTTGTGTATATAATAAAACAGTTATTCCACTCACTCTCGTCGAATATGAGCGATAGCCGATTCGGCGCTACGCGTAAAAATACACTCGGCGAGTATTTTTACGCTTTCCGAAAGTCTCGCGACATCCCTCGATCGTGCATGATCACGCAATCCTGCACGGAAAACCATTCGGTATTCCTTCATTTATGTATTACAACATCTAATTGCATTCATATCAGTGAAACAAAGCGAAATTGCTCACTATCTCTTTGCACTATTGTAGGCCTACCTTATCATAACTGAGACCTCAAGGTAATCTCCAAGGGCAAAATCTTGTTGGGCATTGAATGCATTGTTCATAAGGCATCTTTAAATAATTACTGCTGTCCATTGTCCAATATAGCATTCATGGGCGTACATTAACGATGATCCCTACGGGCCACGGCCCACGACATTCTTTATTGTCAAAATTTGTTATTTCATTCAATTAAATATTTGATTTAAATTAAACTTTTTATATCCCCAAATGTTCATTCTGTGCTTAAAATACTTGCAACTGATGAACCAGGCGGGAATCGTAATCGTAGTATAAAGATTAATGCCCAGCATAACGTACGCAAAAGAGCCATATAGACAATAATATAGACATAAGATTTATTTAAGAAGTACTAACGTTTCGTCTTTAACCTAAGACATCTTCAGAGAAAATGAATATAGTATGACAATGAGTTACAAATATGAATAAATTACTATTTAAAATATCAAATTACAAGGTAATAGGAATGCGGAGGATGGGGTTGAAAGGCAAAAAGTTGCTCAAAACTCCAAAAGTTGCTCACAAGTTTCCGAGCGCAATCTATAAAGGCCTAGTTAGAGGCCGTTTGTCGAATGAAACCAAGCATTGAGCTCGCTTTTGATATTGCATCTCCCACCTTTGAGGTCGTTGGTAAAATCAAAAAATTTCGAACCAAAAAGGCCGCAATAAAATGCAAAAGTTCGTGTTTTCCAGGACGCCATTTTGCTAGCAAGTACAATGGCGGGAGCATGACGTGTACATCTAGGGAAATTTGAAGACACGAAGTCCTATGAAGTTACACATCTGGTATATTCTTAATCTGTGATGGTACTATCGGTAGCCTCGCTTTCCTCGTAAATTACAAGTGAATAAGTAATGAGATCATAGCAATACTGCGGCCACAAGTCTCATTATTTACATTGTTTAAAATTCGTCAAAAGAGATGGGGGAAAGCGGCATATACTTCTCAAATTACAGTATTCTAGTGGTACTGGGGTTCTTAGCCTGGAAGGGCAGCCGCCGCCATTGAACTATAAATGAACTGGAAGGCTAACTTCTATGATGAATGCCTAAGATTCCTTGAAGCCGACGCGCGGGAAAATCAGCTTTCAAAAGGGCTAAGGAGAGTTTCGAGGAGTGAAAAAATTCGGTCAAAAGTTTGTTTTTGAGCAAAAATGTGCAAGAAAAACACTTTTTCCATGGGGATATTACAATGATTGGGATTCAAATCTGGTTTTTCGATTAGTTACGACTGTTTTACATCTCTCTGCAGCAAAAAGTGAGGAGTTTTGCTTTTGTATTTTGTACGACACATTTTGGGTAAATTTTCGCAACACAATTGTCTTTTTCAAATATTGTAGGGTGTCCCCAATGTAATCAACCTTTTAATGGAATTAGGTAATGACAGAGTTTCAACTTAATATAATATCATATTTTTGTGTATATATGTATATACTGGATATCTTTCTTAATCAAATTGTATGTAACTATATGTATATTTTTTACGGATGAAGAGCCACTTGTTGGAAACACAGAATTAAATTATTATTATTAAAATGACAATTCTATGATTAATTTAAAAGAATTAACATTTTCATTGTTTTTTTCTATAATTTTGCACCAAACTTTATTCCAGTACGTTACCATGGCTGCCAGTAGCCGGGAACAATACTTTGATTAGCGGTTGGCTAAATAAAAATACAGGTTATAGAATCTGACTCGTCCCCAGTCGCTCGCGTTGGATGTAACCCGCGAACGGGCATATTCTCCCGCACTAAAATGTAACGAGGGACTGTGGAAGAATCAGTTATAGAATCATGTCTCGCTGTTTACGGTTTCAACAAATGTCATTCATATTACCTAAACATGAAAATAATTTGTTTTCAAGTAAATGATTTGTCAAAGTTGCTCTGGAAATTTGTGGTAACCAATTCCATCATGAACTGAGACTGTCATGACTTCTCCCACTTTGTCTTTATCGTTCAAAAGTTGAATAAAACCACCTGCCACGGTATCGGCATTAAAATATCAGATCAGAAAACTAGTGTTTGTAGTTATAACATCTTTAATATGCTTCACTTGTACTCGGCAAATTAAGGAATATCTAAAAATACGAGCATGTAAGCAAATCATGCACAATAGAGTTTATCGGCCATTGCACTCTAGGCCCAATGGTCAGCTCGTATTAATGTTGTCATATCCTCACGTTTTATGCCCAATAGGGATAGGGATATGCTTGCATGTGATGTAGGTACGATCAAAGATAATTGTTATATGGCTAGGGTGAACACCAAACGTGATTGGCTGATTTGTTGTCACGTGACTTTGCTACGTACAAAATATATAAAAAGGCGGCACAACTCGCAAGTTTATAAACTACGATTTTCCAAGTTTGTACCTACTGTAGATAAAGAATGTAAAAGAGAAGCGAAATACACAACATACACAACAGGTAACAGGATATGCTGCCGAAACAGTTTAAGGTTCGGAAACACATTAGAATTAGAATATAACTCATTATCTATGTTTTTTTAGGTTTATTCAGAAATGTTGTCCTTCATTGTCACGTGCGTATTGTTTTTTTTGCCCAACCAACCAATAGCAATGTTTTAGGAAAGTTAACTTCCCGTGACGTGAACAATTGGGTAACTTAAGAATTGCTATTGGTGGATTTGGTTAAAATACAATACGCACTTGACAACGAAGGCCCACATTTTTGCATAAAAGTTGACTTACGCTTAGATAATAATTATATTGTTATTCTAATGAATTTCCAAACCATCCCTTCTATTAACTATGATTGGACTTAGCACGGGTCCCGTCCAGCATGGACACGAGTTAATAATTCCTACTTTTGTCATAGAACAATGGATGCATAACTATTTAAGCCTGGAAAAAATCATCTGCAAATTGAATATATATACCAAGTTTGAAATAGCAGAATACAAGTACATTTAAATATATATTGCATACATTATATGCTATATGGATACAAAATTGCTAAACCGAAAATATAGTCGGTATTGCTGGATAACACGCAACAATACGTCATATGCTGTAAAACACCGGTTTTCACGTCACAAGGCCCCTGGGAAAATTTCATGACGTCATCGAGGGCCCTGGGAAAGTTCCTACCCGGGGCCCACGCAACTTCTTGGCTGCCCTACATGTGATTCTGCCATGCTAGAACAGGGGAACATGACAACGAGACCATCGAATTAACAGGTGTGCAATACGCGGTAAGGTCTATAAAAAAATATCCCAATATATTATCAGTGGCATCAAAAATATTCCGTGTGGGCGGGATTTTAAAAAAAAATTACAGAACACATGTTCAAATTTAGTCAGTAGAAAACAGAATGAGTAATGTTCAAATCACCGTACGCCCAATCGTATGGAATAATATTTTCGAATGCTATTACACTTTTCATCTGAATTGCCAAAAATTTTACGTTCTCACGAACAGCACTTAAACGTAAGTAAACTTTTTTTGCACTAATCCCGTTTTCTAGTTGGGTTAAAACGACGCCGTTCGTTGTCAAGAAAAGCTGGATTTGTCGCGTGCTTTGTGATGACAGACCGCTGAACAGGCCTTAAAAGGACGTGATGACAGACCGCTGAACAGGGCCGTCTGACAAAATGTCCTGTGACGTTGAGTTTGGGTCGGACATATGTCCGATGACCTTCAGTTAAGTTTTGACTCGGAAATAAGTCTGAATGTCACAAGTGAATATCAGTACAATGTATTAATTCTGAACGGTAAATGTCATGAAGATATCAAATAATTTGTTTCTTTCATACTTATTCCCAAGCCAAAATTAACTTGCTTTCCAGAACAGCAGTATTAAAAAAGACTTCGACAACTTAAGCCGGTTATCCACTTCACCATTTCGCTCGCCGCCCCGCGCTCGATCGACTAACGTTAAAACAACATTTCCAGTTCACTTTTTGTACAATAGTACTCTGATTCTCCATTTAACATACAAGCCTCTAGTCATGGGCTAGGTTACATTTTGATTTACGTTGGACAAAGCTACAGTTCGGTCGGACACCACCAATACATCGGGTCGGACAAACAATAAACCTCAGTTTCACTTAGGTTGGACAGAATGTCCGGTAGTTTCCTCTCTACGTCGGACAATTTCGCGAATGGGTCGGACAATGTCCGTGACCGACCGATATTTTAAGGCCTGCCGCTGAAATCAATAATTTTTATTTAATAAAAAATAATTCCATCCATGTGGCACGAAAAACAGATGCGGGCGCTGATGATAAACCGGATGATAAATTGAGGATATAAATTTTCCACGGGAAAACCACGTGTTTGATTTGGAAAAAATAAGCTAAGCTTTATACAAATTATATAAATGTCGTCATTATAAATAGAAAGCTTCGGATTGATAGGGATGCAACCACCTGAAAAATGTAAGGAAAACGTCGACGTTTCGACCAAAGGCCCTTCGTCGGGAAGTTGGTAGCCGTCGAAGGGTCTTCGCTCGAAACGTCGAATTATTCAATTTAATTAACGCAATTTTTATTGTTAACACAAACCTGCATACTCCAGCTTTGGCTATGTATTGTTTCATACCAGGACCACTTTCTGCAAGATCCTTCACCATGTCAGTATCAACAAAGGATGGACAAATACAGTTTAAACGTACGCCGGATTCAATGGCAATCTAAACGGCACAATCATAAACTCGTATATAACGAAGGCCTGGTTTAGACGCCGTACATCTGAATCAAATAAGTACTGTACATGACTTTATATTAAACACGGCTGAATAAAAAAGTTCGCCTGCTTCATGCGTGTTTCTCAGGCTAAAGCAAAGGTTGATTCATACAGCCGTGCTTGTCATTAGTCGTACCAAATTAATGCATAAAATCATGATAGTAAAATTTGTATATTTCTATTGTCCTCGTCCTACGGCGCGGGAAAATTAGCACCACTGCACGGGAATTATTTGAAAACATGGCTGCCTGTATCACATGTAAAGGGAAACAAAATAAGAATGCATTTAATGAGTGTTGCAACGCCATGAAAAGTACAGCGTCTAAACCGAACCTTAAGAGTGTGTTAAAAATGGAATTTTCAGAAAGTATTCATGGAGACCTATATGTTCAGGCATACTCACTTTTGCATAACACCTTGTAAAACCAACTACACCATGTTTGGACGCAGGATATGCACATTTTGGACTTGGAATGTAAGAAAGTCCTTCAACATAAAAATATGACATGATACAAAAATCATTATGGGACGATTCTATTAATTAATTAATTAATTTAATTTCATGCGGAAGCTAACGTCTTCATATACAACTATAATAGTCAAAGAGAGTTATCTTAACCTCTCTAATGAGTTTGGGTTGTCAGTTATAAAGGTAGATTTAAATATTTTGTTCTGGAACCAGTCAATCAAAGAAATTGTGGACAACTTTTCTTCTATCAAAATGGTTGTAGCAAGAAAAACTGAACGGTAATTCATCGTTTGAGTCTTAAACTGTTTCTAAACTCGATCAATACATTGAAATAGCCGTTTTTTGTTATACTTGCCCGTCAACTGAAATCCCAAAATTACAAACATTGCAAACAAAGAATTTCTGCCATACAATCAATATGGCGGCATACTCATGTGGTACATCGAATATAGCTCTAGTAATTGTCCTAATAATAAATACGTTAATGATACGATCTTAATCAAATATCAGAAAATCCATTTTAGAAAGTAATAATAGGAAAGATAATCTGTCCCGATGATAAACCTATGCTAAGAAAAAGAAAAACAGTTCTCAGAGAAGTCAGACATCCTGTATTTTGGAAGAATACTAAAAGAGAGCATATAGATGACGAAGATCGATCCCAAATCAAATCTGGACAACGCAACCCATCGTTCGAGGGTGCAACCCTCAAAAAGTATCCCCTACGCTTCGAAAAATTCCATAAAATACCTCAAAAGGTAGCAAGGAAAACTCTAAAAATCCATAGAAATTCATGAAAAATCTCTACAAATCGGAGAAAGTTCAGAAAAGATCCAAATATTAAGAAAACAATATCGGAAAAAGTACATAAAAAACCCGCGGGATATTCAAATCCAAAAAATCTCGCGCACTTTATGAAACAATTGGTGCACAAAATGAAAGGTCTTCAAAGTTGTTGCCAAATGGAAAACTGCCATAACTAAAAAAGGGGGAAATGTATGTCTTTCTTTTCAAAATTTATTTTAGAATGATAATACATTAGCTATGATAGCAGTTGCACCTTTAGTAACACCAGATGTCCGGCTTTATATATTTCACAGAATTCGAATTGATACTAGTAGTGTAAATAGGCCGGTTCTGGATCATTTTGGTTTGCGCATGCGCGAGTTGAATCGACGACGTCACTTCCGGTTGAAACAATGACGTCACTTCCGGTTTCTCATTCCCCGGGCAAGCTCGGGCACGCCTGGAATCGCCTTCCCGGAATTCCACCGCCTTCCCGGAATAGGATCGATGACGTCACTTCCGGTTCCCCAGTTTCCTGCGCCACCCATGCCTGCCGGACCCCTCGCCCGTCCTCGCGCATCCGTGGTCACGAACACGCAAGCACCCCCGCACGCATACGCATGCTCCGACAATTTTGTCGGAAATTCCCGTGGGTGTTGACCCGATGAATTTCGTCCTCCGCGGGCCCACCGCATCCGCCGCACCCGAATGCTTGTTGGAGTTTTCGGTGGAGAATTTTTTTTTGACAGAATCAACTTGTAAGCAATTATAATTGTATAATAAATAACCATGTCAATTACCAGAGTATCAGACTTCTCCGGAGACTCGTTTAAATTTGTGGACCCTGTAAAGGACAGGTTTGGATCCGAGAGGATCGGACTTGTTGCGGAGGGTGGTGGTCCACTGCTACTTAGGCTGAATAATTGCCTAGCCTATGGAATCAACAAGAACAATAAGTTCGGAAAGGACAACTACACAATTCCGTTGGCAGTTGGACTACACACGGAATTCATATCAGCTCTGGAAGTATTGGAGAAGAAGTGTGCTGTAATGGTTGGTAAGTCGGGTACCAGCGTGATGAGATGCTTCTATCGGAGTGGGAAGCAACCCGTCCTGTACGCAAAGATCGATAAGACTACGGTGATGTATGGAGAGGACGGAGACATGAATACGATGGAGGAGCGTGACGAACACTTCTACCTGGATGCTTTGATCAGGATTTCGAGCATATACCTATCCGGAAACACGACTTCCGTTCAGGTTAAGCTTCAGGAGGCAAAGTATCTGAGGGTAAAGGTTGCAGAACCGTGGAAGAGGCTTCTGTAGATCCGATTAAATTTTAATGTTCCTGTGAATATTAAAACTGGTCTGTTGGGATTCCTACTGTCTTAGGTCCTTGTGTCCTATTGCCAAGGTGTGTATTCCATCTTCGAAGATGATACGTTTGTCGTCGCTTGCCGATAGGGCCACCTTGACGATCCTTTCGGTATATATTTCGTGTAGCCTGCTTCTGAAGACGTTCATTCCCCTCCACTGTTTCTCGCCGCTGAAGAGACATTCCTTATAGTTGTCGAACGTTATTTCCTTTTTGATGGTTGTCTTCTTGCCGCCTTTACATTTCTTTTCTTCCTTTCCGTCTTCCGCCATTTTGTAGGCATACAGTTTTGCTCTGAGTCCTACAAATTCTCCGATCTGTTTTTCTCCTGTTTCCGATTTCATCATTCCGATAACCTTCTTGTTTATTCCGGTCGGAATTCCGGATGGGTGGTTTTTACCGATGTTGCTGGTATCGAATTTTTCGTAAACATCTTTGGAAATGTCCTTGAGGAAGTCCTCGGTGGTGATTTCGTAACACAGGGAGTCCGTGTCTGTGAATAGGAGTTCGGCATCGCTTTCATACATCGGTTTGATGTAGTTATAATGAAAGTCGTACATGAGCTGCCTCGTACCCAGGCGCCTCTTTGTAAAAAAACAGTGATGCCCATATGACGTGTTTACATGAAGTATTGTAGTGGGGAGAGATGGCGAAGGGGCTTATGGGAAGAATGCACTTGAACTGCGAGACGCCTGGCAGTTCTTGGTCGATTTCTTGCAACAATGTACGATTTCTTGCAAGTTGTGATATTTTGTTGTCGTTTACGATTTTTTGCTACTTGTTTTTGTTGAATTGACTAATGTTAATATTCTCCTGTCATCCGGGCGTGAATTCATGCTGTTATTCTTGGTATATATGACATATATATGCCCTTAAAGTCCATGGAAATTCCAATATTAACATGTCATGATCAACAACCGAAGCGTTGAAGATGTACACTTGCAGGAACTAGATTTGTAAGCTATAACTATATAAAGGTACAGACTATAAAATTGCACTGTTGTAATAAATATTTCAAACTTTACGGCTGTGAACTTTGATTTACTTGGGCTTTTGTTTACAGTATACATTTAATAGAAATTGCCATTGGCATTGTGATCGACTGATTGAGCTTTCAGCTAAAGAAGTTATTAATACAAAAGCAATTATACGACTTTCTAATAATTTCTCTGTTATTGTTTTATGCTAACTGAACAACTGATAGCATTCTATTATTCTCCATGTAATATCGAATGACATATTCGAAATATTCGCACGGTTAACTTGTCATGTTATTTACTCATAATTTTTCGCGCATTTTGCATGTCATCGAACATCTACAAATGTATTATTATTTGCCAATGGCGTTCAATTCAACTCTTCATCACAAAGTAAGGTTTTACA
>CACRXK020016049.1:0-11693 GCA_902702795.2 Paramuricea clavata | reverse complement strand
TATAGAGTATATATATATATATATATATATATATATATATATATATATATATATATATATATATATATATATATATATATATATATATATATATATACATATATGCTGCGCACTTTGTATACATGTAATAAACAATAAGCAGTTCCACACAAACATATAAATACGGAGCGTGGTTTGTATGTATCTGTATAGAGTACGCAGTCGATACAAGGTGTAGGAACACAACATGGACATGTTCAGCCGTAATAGAATCGCACAAGAACACCGACAGCGAAATTCAGCGTTTGATGGGTGAAAGGTATGCGGCAAGAAATCGACGACTACCTTTGGCAGATTTTCGAATCCATCTTCTCCTAAATGCCCTACAGTGAAACATCGTTGCAAACATACATTCCACGCTGCTTAAACGGGGGGCCATCCAGGGTTGAAGGATATTCCTGCTTGATATCCCACATATTTTGTTGTGCTCACTTGAAAAGACATTTGTGTTAAATGAACGTGATATGAATTCTATTGTTATTACAAACACACAGTTGCCAATTAAGACCATTGTAATGATTATACATAATGACAATAAAATGTTACTTTCACCTGTTGGTGCTTAACAATATTAATAATAAACAACGTTCTCATTAGAATTGACTCTGACGTCTAATCCCTAGATTTGTATGGTCCCCATATCCATTGTATGTTTATTTCTTGATGTTGAATACCTTTAGACGATAATGATTGATTATGCATATTCAAATTTTTGTATTGAATACGCGTTTCATGCAATTCGCTGCCAAATCCGCCCAGATGGATATCTCTACGTTTTATTGGTCGCTGGTTCATACACATGGTAGCTCGTTTTATCGTTATGACTATAACAAGCGGTATATATATATATATATATATATATATATATATATATTATATATATATATATATATATATATATATATATATAATACTCATTAATATTTCATAAACCTTGCGGCAAGTCATGTCAGCCATAATATGTCACGTGGAGTGACTTTATATCTGATAAAACACATGTGGCATTATATAATTGTTCATCTTAATTAGCATGATTATACTATGGTTCATCCTAATTAGCATTCTGTTGTAGTCGTATTTTAAGCTATTCAAAACACTCGTTGTCGTGTTTTATCAGATATATAACGCTCGGCTGCGCCTCGCGTTATATATCTGATAAAACACTCCTACTCGTGTTTTAAATAGTACATATATATATATATATATATATATATATATATATATATATATATATATACAAAATTTTTCGTTTTAACTATAAAAACCAAAACGGTCTGTTTCATCCGTAGGATTCCTATACGGATGAAACAGGCTGTTGTGGCTTTATTTGAGGTAAAACAAAGAACTATATTACGCTCGATCTATATGGTATTGAGCACTGTTTGTGTTTCATTAACCAAAAACTTATTTTCCCACGAAATTCGGTCTTCCACGCTGATCACAAGTTTCTCGTGGTCAAATCTGAAGCATGAAAGTCCACAAGCTATCTCTTCTAAATCAAATGCTTGAAAGAGGATAGCCAATTCAGCATTAACAATCTTATCGTATTAACGGCTTTGTAAACCATTCTTAAGCTCTCTACACAGCACTGCCACTATCAGATCTTCAATACATTCAGTTGGAGTTCTCGCACCCCTGTTATACATTGTTGGCACAGTGGTTTGACCCGATTCCAATCGCTCTTCGACTTTCTCTTGTCCAACAACTAACCATCCTTCTAAAAGAAGTGTCGTAAGAAAAAGGCAATCCTTCGCCTTTTCACGAGATAGTCCATCCCAGTGCTTGCTTATTAATCTTGGAAGAACATTTTAAACAGGCTTGTCTCCCGTTAGCATATTTTCAAGGCTCTTTTCAATTGTGGTCAGGCTTTCAGTGACTACTGGGAACCAGCCAACTATTTTCCAAGGAGGAAGATTTACTGCTTGACACCGCACCATCAATGTTACTGCAGGTTTCAAAACATCCAGTGTGCCACAAAGATCAATCACATAGTCTCTACCACGTGCCTGATACTTGGTTTCTTCTTTTTCGTCAGCCGAATTCTCACGATTTTCGATAAATGCTTATATCAGAGCTTTGTAGCTAACGTAACTTTCTCCCATTGCTCGTATGACGAACTTTTGAATCGCGTTGTTGCAAACGTAACTGTATCCAAGGCTTTCAGGCCCACGGAAGCAGCAAGACTTTTGTATTCAATGTGTCCTTATCCACTCCCAAACATAGTATGAAAGCGGTTGGACCTCTTGATAAAACTTTTTAGAAACTGAGATGAAGTGGATTCTTCACGAAGAAAAACCATGAACAGATCAAGCCAGTGTGACACATCCCAAGACAAAACAAAGTATGGATCAACAGGCGAGTCAGCTTCTCCGATAAGGCCAAAAAGGCTTCTCTGAAACTTTTTGGTATGATACTGGCCATCTGCATGAAGGGCTGTAGAAAATCAGATTTAAAATTTTCCCACTGTCTGTACTTGGATGTGTACTCTACGACGTTTCGTGCAATTTGCATACATACGTATTACCTACTGTACATGCTATAGTACCTAGAAAACTGTACTAACAGTATGTCTGGATACCTAAAATAGAGCACCTAGAAAAAACCTTCACCTGTGCATATATACATAAAAAGATGAAATATATTATCAAGGCTTCACCTCTAAGAAAGTGCAACTGTTTCTGATCAATTTTCAATTATTCAGACAACACCGTCACAACTTGTTGAGCCAATTCATCATGATTCCCACTTTGCACATTTCCAGAATCTGGAGACACATGATAAACAATCGGAGCATCGACAGGTACAGCTACACGTTTTCCATTGGATGGGATAATCAGAATAATTGCTTGGTCAATGTCCCTGTGAGGAGTTGACTTATCAATCGCCATGCTAAAGTGTGGTGGAAGTCCAGTCTCTACAAGGGGCTCTTGAAGATATGTAGCAGTTTTCTCAATCACATATGAATAGGCAGCATGAATGATTTCTGGGAACTGATTTCTATATCAAATAAGATAGATAGATAGATAGATAGATTGACGTTTAATTGTATCAATATTTACAGTCTTGCGACTGAATTACTATTGAATTTACAAAGTGAAAATATACGAATATATATATATTTATAAATATATGTATGTACCTATATATGTTTACATATCCTGTTTATTACTGTACATATTGTGTTGAATAAATAAAGTCTCTTAGAAGCCTTTTCCACCGTATTGCTTACATGTTTGTTCCATTTCAAATCATTGGTAACTATCATGCCCAGAACTTTTGCGGATTTTACAATTTCAAATGGCTTCCCGTTTATATTTAGGGGTACCTCAGTAAATGGTTGCGTGGTAAAGTTTATCCTCAGCTCTTTACATTTACCAGGGTTCAGTTGAAATTTGTTGTCATTCGACCATTTATTTACTTCGTCTACTTTATCTGGCAGGGAACTAACACCATCTTTTGGAATAACTTCGGAAACCGAAGTATCGTCTGCAAATTTCCACAGGTTGCTAGTCGGAGATTTTGTAATACATAGATAATTTATTATTGCTAGGAATAGCCAGGGACCGATTTTCGTTCCCTGTGGAATACCGGCAGGAACTTGTAAAAAATTTGAGTACACAGAGTTTATTTTAACTCTCTGAGTTCGACCACGAAGAAAGTCAGCTATCCAATTTACAACCGTTGGCTTTATTTCATAATCGGATAGTTTTGCAACAAGTAGATTGTGGTCGACTAGGTCGAAGGCTTTGCGATAATCAAGTAGAGCGACTCTTACTGTAGAACCCGTCCCATCAAGTGCATCTAGCCAGGTATGCATCATTGAAATAAGCGCAAGAGTCGTGTTTGACCCTAGGATAAAGCCAAATTGCATTGGGTCCATCTTTCTTAGTAGTTTAGATTTTAATTCATACTCGATTATGAGGTTTTCTGCAATTTTTGACAATGTTGAGGTTAAGGATATTGGCCTCAAGTCCTTGTTAAAATCGGTAATGTTTTTGGCTTTAGGAACAGGTGGCACATCTGCTATTTTCCATCCCTTCGGCACCTTGCATTTACGGAAGGATGCGTTAAATATATCAGTAATTGCAGGTGCCAGAATGTCAGAAAAGCTCTTTAGAACCCAATTGGGGAGTTCATCAGGACCGCTAGCTTTGAAAACACTGATTGCGCGACAACGTTTTCTTTCCCGATTTACTTTGTTTCGCAGCAATTTAAACATGAAATTGTTACCTAAGGCAAATGCTTTTTGTCTTTGTAAAATAAGGCGTTTCAAATGGCTAGTCATCCACGGACGATCATTTGGACTTACTTCAATTGATCTTTCTGGCATTATGGTATTTAAACCATAATTTATTATTTCTGTAAATGTTGTTAGTTTGTCATCAGAATATCGCAGAGATGACAATATATTTTCCCACGGGATATTTAAAAGGAAACGGCCAAGGCTTGCAACATTGCTTGGTCTTTTATCCCGTACTTTTATAGTCGTTTTTTGGGGTCGTAAATTGGCACGTTTCGCTGGAATCATAGTGATCGTGACATGGTCAGATAAGCCAAACGGTGGACCACTTTCTGCTGGATTATAAAAGTTTTTAAGATTGGTAAAATCTGATCAAGAGTATTAATTCCTCGAGTAGGGAAATTTATAGCAGGTTTTAAGTTAAAAAGTTTCGCAGTTGATTTAAAATCGAGTTGGTTAAAATCACCAGCCAGAACTATGCCACTATTTGGATAATGTGTTTCAATTATTTCCAGTGATGATTTAAGGTGTTCCTTCATTGCTGTGTTATTCGCCCCTGGAGGGTGATAAAGCACACCTGCAATAATATTTGAAAAACCTCGAGGTAAACGTTTAGGTCGTAGTATACACCACAGAACTTCATAATCCTCCTTATGTAGTACGGACAAAGTTTTACTCTCAATAGTGTTCTTCATTCACATATAAGCACACACCGCCATGCTGCTTATTTTTGCGATCTAATCTAGATAGTTGATAACCAGAAATAGCAATTGGGTCATCTGCGATTGAATCTTTCAACCATGTTTCAGTAAAGGAGCCTACTTGAATATCTTTCTGTTGTATAGTAAACGCTATTTCATCAATTTTTGGGGCCAGTGACATTGTATTCGAGAGTAATAGTGTTGGAACAAATTGAGAATTATCGTTGGGTTTCACTTGACTCTTATTCGTATTTGTTGTATGTTTGGTGAGTGGAACAGTTATTAAATTTCTAAATGTGCATAGGGGGAGGTCGCGTGACTCAATAAACGGGGGGTCGTAGGTGGAGGGGGTATATAGGTGGAGGGGGTAATTATAATAATAACCAATTTTAATGTACTGTAGATAAATTTAACAACATTTGGTATTTAATTATTATTGATTAGGTGATTAACATAGAGTACCTCCCATGACAAATATCTCCAATCTCAGCACCACGGAATGAGAGCAATCCCACCATTGTCTCACATGAAGAGGTGAAACTTTCATTTTACAAACTGCAATTGCAGCAGCAATAATATTGTTGTTGATATAACATCATCTAGCATGTCTTTTTCTTTCCTTCAAAACATGTATGTAAGATCTTTATTTACACAGGGTGACCCAATCAGTGAATGGTCACTGTTAACCTTAGGGGCCCTGAAAAATATACAGTATATCTACAACTGATACAGTTTTATCTAAAATAGTATAAAATTATCTAAAATCCCTACAATAAACTAACTATCTATATGTCCCAATCGACTTAATTAGACTTATTGAAAACCTTGCATCCATAATAATAAAAAGAATTCTTTGCACATTCAGTTCTTACTTTAGGCAAACGAAGTTTGTCTGATTGTCTTGTTATTCGCGAGGAACTGTCACGATTAAAAACAAAATAATTATTAAAAAATTGTGGACATTTCCCTAGAATACATTTTTTAACCAGTTTGAGAACATGTACGTCTCTTCTTGATTCTAAGCTGTCCCATCTGAGGCTTTCCATTGCGTTATCACTTCGCGGGTACCTGGAAATCACTCTGACAGCACGCTTTTGGAGTATCTCGAGCCTTCCTTTGTTTTGCTCACCACAGCACGTCCAAATACTGTCCCCATACTCCATAAGAAGGTGAATGAACGACTTATAAACCGTTTCCGCCGCATTTAGGGTCAGGTTGTTCCGTAGTCGACGTAACACGCCAATTCTTCTGCCCACTTTCATTGCTACATTATCAACATGTGAATGCCAAGACAAATTTGCATTTAAAGTAATACCAAGGTAACAATAATCAGTTACACGTTTCAATGGAAAGCCATCAATTGAGAGCTCATAATTAGTTACCTTTGATAAGTTTGCATTAGTTCCAAACAATACCGTCTCTGTTTTTTTCCTATTAAAAGACAGTTTGTTTTCCATCAGCCAAGCTCTCAAATTTTCCAGCCCGTGTCATCGGCATACATCATAACATTGCGTTGTTGAACAGCTGCTGGAAGATCATTAATAAACAGGACGAACAGTAGGGGCCCTAAAATAGACCCCTGTGGTACTCCCGACGAAATATTACATGGCAATGATTGCATATTCTGAAAGGTAACTATTTGCGATCGATCGTTAACGTAACTACTAAACCACTCAAGTTCACTTTCAACTACGCCGTAACTCTCCAACTTGGCCAAAAGTAGGGAGTGGTCTACGGTGTCAAACGCCTTCCTAAGGTCTACAAATATGGCTCCTCGACATATTGCTTTGCCTTTAAGTGTGTTTGGCCAGAACTTCTAGTGGGATGGCAACTGATGTGTTCAATCAGGGATTGCTTGAGATTGTACCAGTCCTGGTTGCTTCCTGCTATCAACTTTATCGTTTTCTCTTTACGATAAACCATACCCAATGACCAGGAATTTTCCGAAGTACTAATAAAGAGATGAAAGTAATTTGAGTATATTGAAATGTAGGTGAATATATTGGATTTATTTTGCCCTTAATTAATATATAATTTATAAATTAATAGAATTTTTGCTTACAAATTAGTAGTGACTCGGGACATTGCATATTCACTACATGGAACACATGTAATGCGACACCCATCAGTAGTGGTTTCAACTTTAATATCCGGATGGGAAATGTCCAAAAGACTTTTGGTAGATTGCAGTACTGTGGTATTACAGGAATCCAAATCTGATCTGTTCACTTTCACATAGTTTTCTTTAAGTTGAAAGCTCTCAATTTTTACTAAAAGTTCATTAATGCCACTCTGAATTTGCTCCATTGCAGCTTGGGGTTTCTCTTTGGGGACAATAAATGCTGACAATGTTGACTGCACTGATGATTTCTTCAGACTTCCAGCTGAGACTGGTGGCTCAGTAACCAAGACTGACGTTTCATCTGGTGTGTTACCCCCATTAAAAGATCACAATCTTGTTCCATATCCATGGGAGATTGGGTGTTTGTAGTGGCAATATTCTCTTCCAGGAAAGGGACATCATTATGATCATCCTCGTCATCATGATCATCAACATCAACATCAAGGAATTCAATATCATCTTAACAAAAGCAGGATGTAGAAGGAAGATTTTTAGATGAGGCTCTTTCTTTTAATAAAGCTCTAGCCCTTTCATGATTTTTGGGGACAATCATATTTTTGTATCTGTTTGTTTTATCTTCTTTGTGTGACTGTTCCCAATGTCGCTTTTTGCACGAATCTCTGCCCCGCGAAAGTTCTTTTCCACATTCTAAACGCGCATGAGGGTCTTTATCATTTCTTACCCGCGGTAGTTTTGGTTGTATTGGCGTAATGTTGCTTCCAGTTCTTTTGAATGCTGACCAAACACTCTGGTGATCCTTAAAATTAACAGTTTGTTAATTATAACATGCCTATAATAATACATTATCATGCACCATTATGTATTAAATTATTACTAAATAACTTAATACATAACAATTAATGAATGCAATTCTGTCTTCTTATTCTTTAGAAAGCTGTATCTTAGTAGATATAGGCATATACAGGGCATATGTGGGTCATTTGATCACCCATTCCATCCCCACCCTGGGGAAAGTAGTAATATAGGGGCCGTTCGACCCTAATTTTTGAGGAGGAGTGAGGAGGAGTGAGGAGGAGTGAGGAGCAGTGAGGAGGAGTGTGGTGGAGTGAGGAGGAGTGAGGAGGAGTGAGGAGGAGTGAGGGTGCGTAGTGACGTCACTCGTTAACACACGTCATAATTATATGCAATGACGTCACGCGGGCGAGCTTAAACACGATCGGACGAAACTTGCTGACTAAGCATTTTTTAGCGTCCCTTCTCGTGTGCGACACAATATTTAGGGCTATATACAAGAGAATATGTTGTTGTCTGGAGTTTTATAAGTACAGCTCTATCATTTTGCTGTTATTGTCAAGTGATTCCTTTAATTTAGCTCCTAGAGGAGTAAAAAATCTGATACTATATGAAATAGCATTAGTGTTATATATCTAAAACTTATATATTCGGGGTATACAGCTATATGTTTTGTTGTTAAGTAATATATAAATATTATCAAGCGTCAAAACGCTGAGAAATAGCATGCGGTAAGAGTTATTATGTATCTACAATTAAACTAATATTTAAATCCCGGTCTGCCATATGAGGTCTATATACGAGAGAATATGTTGCTGTTTAGAGTTATATAAACACATGGAAATTAGAGATTATGATATATAATTTTCAAGCGATTTCTATATTTTATTGCTAGTTTTTTAAAGTACTAAAACTCGGATAAGGTTAATAAATTTAAGCTATATTAAAGCACACCGGTTGCTATGTGTTGTTAGGGTGACACTAATTAAAGGATTAACTTTTATCAGAGATTTGCATTTTTCTACTGTGTGGATAAATACGGGTAGATTAGGATATTCATTGCGCGGGCGTCGCGGGTTATCCGTGCGGGAAGAGAGAAAGCAATTTAGACAAGACAGGAGCGCTTTGCAGCCAAAAGTTGAAAGACTTTGTGTGGAATCCTGTAATGGTTGTCAAGTTGGTCATCCTAGTCAAAGACAACATGACTGCCTCATGATGAACAAAAACGAACGATGGCAAATAAGGAATCTATTCGTCACAAAAATCAAGACATATTTTAAACTAAACAGTTTCTAATCCCGAGTTGTCAACGTCGTTGTTAAGGTTAATATTTACATGTTGTTCAACGTTATTTTAGCAAATATTCTACATACATATATGTTGTTAAGATGACCGAGTCAGATCATAAGTAAGCTTATCAAGAATATAAGTTAGAACTGGAACAGTTGTAATATATTTTGCGATAAAAACATGTAATCGTTATATACGTTGTTGTCACTTGTTTCAGGGGTTTCGCTCTCTGATTCTTCATCATAGCTACTTTCATCATCGTGGTTGCTTTCATCTAAGATATTGATATCCTAAGATACTGATATCATAAGATACTGATATCCTAAGATGCTGATATCCTAAGATACTGATATCCTAAGATACTGAAATCCTAAGAAAATGATATCCTAAGATACTGATTAGCTCGGAGCCGAGCTCTTTATGCTCGGAGCCGAGCTCCTTAAGCTCGGAGCCAAGCTACTTAGGCTCGGAGCCGAGCACCTTATGCTCGGAGCCAGCTCCTTAGGCTCGGAGCCAGCTCTTTAGGCTCGGAGCCAGCTCCTTAAGCTGTGATGTAGGGTCGATGTACCGTCGATGTACGGTCGATGTAGGGTCGATGTAGGGTCGATGTAGGGTCGATGTAGGGTGGATGTAGGGTCGATGTGGAGTCGATGTGGGGTCGATGTAGGGTCGATGTAGGGTCGATGTAGGGTCGATGTGGGGTCGATGTGGGGTCGATGTAGGGTCGATGTGAGGTCGATGTAGGGTCGATGTAGGGTCGATGTGAGGTCGATGTGGGGTCGATGTAGGGTCGATGTGAGGTCGATGTAGGGTCGATGTAGGGTCGATGTGAGGTCGATTTAGGGTCGATGTAGGGCTAGGAGTATAGGAGATAGGAGCCACCAAGGTCCTAGTGATAGGAAACAAATTGGAATTGTTGGAGAACGAATGTTTGATAAGAATATAGTCCACTTTATGAACGCCTATTGGCGACTGCCGTGTTTATCTCTTCGCCACCTGGTGAATAAACAATAAAGCCAAACAGGTCCCCAAGAACGGTGCTCCGCTCCGAGCCTAAGGAGCTCGGCTCCGAACCTAAGGAGCTGGCTCCGAGCCTAAGGAGGTGGCTCTGAGCCTAAGGAGCTGGCTCTGAGCCTAAGGAGGTGGCTCCGAGCCTAAGGAGCTGGCTCTGAGCCTAAGGAGCTGGCTCTGAGCCTAAGGAGCTGGCTCTGAGCCTAAGGAGCTGGCTCCGAGCCTAAGGAGGTGGCTCCGAGCCTAAGGAGGTGGCTCCGAGCCTAAGGAGCTGGCTCCGAGCCTAAGGAGCTGGCTCCGAGCCTAAGGAGCTGGCTCTGAGCCTAAGGAGCTGGCTCTGAGCCTAAGGAGCTGGCTCTGAGCCTAAGGAGGTGGCTCCGAGCCCAAGGAGGTGGCTCCGAGCCCAAGGAGCTGGCTCCGAGCCTAAGGAGCTGATCAGTATCTTAGGATATCATTTCCTTAGGATATCATTTTCTTAGGATATCAGTATCTTAGGATATCAGTATCTTAGGATATCAATATCTTAGCTGGGATATCAATATCTTAGGATATCATACAATATCTTAGGATATTATACAGTATCTTAGGATATCATTCGATATCTTAGGATATCATACAGTATCTTAGGATATCATTCGATATCTTAGGATATCATACAGTATCTTAGGATATCATTCGATATCTTAGGATATCATTCGATATCTTAGGATATCATTCGATATCTTAGGTTATCCCCAGAAGATATGCAAGAATCACCTAGACGTTACGCTCTTAAAAGTAGACCGTACTAAATTTTGTTAAAACATTTTGAAGAAATAATTGTAAAACTGAAATCTTGTGTAAATTTTTGCCTGCAAAGCCCGTTTTTCCACCCGCGCGATCCGCCCGCCTGATTAGTGTACAAATATGTTGTACGTTAATATATGCATGCACGCAAGCGTCGCTAATGACTTAGCAACAAATAACAACGTATATAACGATTACATGTTTTTATTGCAAAATATATTACAACTGTTCCAATTCTAACTTATGTTCTTGATAAGCTTACTTATGATCTGACTCGGTCATCTTAACAGGGATTAGAAACTGTTTAGTTTAAAATATGTCTAAAATATATTTAAAATATGATTTTTGTGACGAATAGATTCCTTATTTGCCCTCGTTCGTTTTCGTTCATCATGAGGCAGTCATGTTGTCTTTGACTAGGATGACCGACTTGACAGTTGACAACCATTACAGGATTCCACACAAAGTCTTTCAAGTTTTGGCTGCAAAGCGCTCATGTCTTGTCTAAATCGCTTTCTCTCTTCCCGCACGGATAACCCGCGACGCCCGCGCAATGAATATCCTAATCTACCCGTATTTATCCACACAGTAAAAAAATGCAAATCTCTGATAAAAGTTAATCCTTTAATTAGTGTCACCCTAACAACACATAGAAACCGGTGTGCTTTAATATAGCTTAAATTTATTAACCTTATCCGAGTTTTAGTACTTTAAAAAACTAGCAATAAAATATAGAAATCGCTTGAAAATT
>CACRXK020016048.1:0-11695 GCA_902702795.2 Paramuricea clavata | reverse complement strand
CCCAATACTGAAGACAAAAGAAATATTTACTTGTTGTAACTATATTCAAAGGAAATTGCAGTAAAATACAGCACATGTTGTGTCTTTTATTAAAAATATAATGTTCATGTAATCTGAGCTTCAGTGACCACTTCGCGGCAATGTAGCAGATATGCTACAAATGCCTTTATGAAATTATTCAATACATACAAACGAATTTATACAAACACACAAATACGATATGAAATGACTGCCTTATGTCAAATTATAATATACTAAAACTTATACCCTAGAGCACTTTACAAAGATAGAACATTGTCACGAACTTAGAGCTTTAAAACTTACCGAAATCACTGTGATTTGGACATCATTTTCTCGGTCTAAAAGCCACTTTGGTAAAAATTTTCGCCATTACAACAATGTCAACAACGTGGGCTGTATTGCATTGTGGGTAAAAGAAGAAACTAAACCCAGACTGCGAAAAATTCGCGCACTTTTCTATTTGTAGCAGATCTGCTACACTGCCGCTTAAAGGGTTTTAAATAATGTCTTTACGAGTTTGATATTTACTTGCTGATAATTATACATATAGAATTGTCTTAGTGTTATTGTAGTTTGCTTTGTTAATAAGTGTTTATGTTAATAAGTTAATTAAAATTAAACTTATCGCACGATATTATCAAATACCTAGACGAAAATCACATCATGATCTTTTAAGTATCGCCCAACTCTAGTTCGTGACTTCGTGTTGTTTGTATCTGTTGAGTTCGTGTTAACCGACCTGGGGACGCGTATTTAAACAAGCGTTTCGTGTGTTGAATATCTCATTTCATTTTCATCGGATGTGACGCACACTGAAAGTGGTGAAAATGATTGTCACCGGTGAGCCTGGAGGTTTATGAAACGAAAATTGCCTCCCCTTCGGCTCGACTAAGGGGGCCTCGACTATATGAGCCCTGCTCTGCCGGGCTGGCTCGGCTAACCGGGCTGGTTTTCAAGTGCCGAGATCCCGCCTCACATATTGTTTGTATTAATTTAGGATTGGGTTCATATGAGAAGCGGGCCAGCCCGGTTTGCCGGGATCTCACTCGAGCGAGGCGAGATCCCGGCTTGCCGGGCTCATATGAATGCACAACCGGGCTAGCCCGGCAAGCCGGGCTGGAAATTTGCGTGCTTTATTTCACTGATAAACAGACTAAAATGTCCAAAACTATAGGAATTTATCGAAATTAAACCTCCTGAAGCTGTTGCCGTCGACAAAAATAAAATTTTGCCAAATAAACACGAATTTTATTTTCCCGCTAAAATATCGCGGGAAATCGTTACTATGAATAGATATGATTGCCGGGCTAGCCCCCCTCATGTGAAAGCAAAGCGGGCCAGCTCGGCAAAGCGGGCCAGCTCGGCAAAGCGGGCCAGCTCGGTTAACCGGGCTCATATGAACAGGCCCTAATAACAGTTACCAGTTATCTCGTTTAATGTTTAGTCAGTTTCGCTTGGGCAGACAACATTAACCTCGGTCCAATAATTGTTTACTAATATTGTTAGTTATATCATTCATTCTCATCGTGTAATAATTCCAGTTGACCAAGTCAATTTTATAATCCAGTCTATATTTGGTCACCCATTTTGGGCTAGTGCTGTCACCATATCATATGAGATTATAGAGCCAATAAAATGCATTAGATTATAGATCACCGGAATAAAAACAAGAAAAAACAACATGAACGGCATTTTTATGAATTTTAAAACAAGCTTTTTGATATTTTATGTGGTTCGAGTACTAATGAGATTTCCAATATTGACCTCGGTCTGAATATATTTGCTGCCGAAGGCAGCACCCTATTCTTGACAAGCGGTTGACACGCGGTGGTTTCTCCAGAGTCCACTCGACCCAGTCTTTCGCGCGATCTATGTATTGTCGAGATCTCGATTTGTGTCTGTCTGTCTGTAAAGATGATTTCCGGGAGGAATAATTAAGCTTCAGGAAGTTTTTTTAAACGAGGGGGGCGGTCAAACTTATTTTGTATTGTGCAAGCAGTTTTAAACTTTAAATTTTAATACGAGACCATAGGAGTTTATATGTTGGATTGCAAACGAATATCAAAGAATAAATCAGGTAAGAATGGCTTTATTTCTTTCTGGTGATATACATGAAAGCATTTAATATATTTAGATCTGCTGTTTAGC
Organism: Paramuricea clavata; assembly: GCA_902702795.2. Lineage (NCBI taxonomy): Eukaryota > Metazoa > Cnidaria > Anthozoa > Malacalcyonacea > Plexauridae > Paramuricea > Paramuricea clavata. Next base: position 9,526 of record CACRXK020016048.1, on the reverse strand, counting down.
ATTGGATACAGAGGTATTGAAACATATGATTTCATGATGTCAATAATGTCTTATTTTATATACAAGGAGTGAAAATGCACTTTGAGTTTAAGTTAATTGTTTGTGTGGCGATGTGCCAAGGCGATGAGTTTATAGTGTTCATTTTAGATGTGTATAGCAATGGTGCATTCAGCACGTTTTAAAAACAAACGCGGACTGTTATAACCTTGTGCACGTAATCAGGCTTTATATAATTATTGAATAAGATTCCTATAGCAACCCAGTGTGGGGATTGTTGTCTGTATATATTAACTTACCAGGCTACCAGCAGTTACATGCAAATAGCATGTCAACCGACTTTTGTACAAAGCCGGGTATCGTGCATGCCTGATGGCCTGTTTATATCTCTGAGACATGTCCATTGTTAAAGATGCATTACAGTCCGTATGTAAACAAAGGCTTTGTTTACATTTCGGTATCCAAAATATAGAATTTTATTCGAGAACTATTTATTTTTCATGATTCTAGAGTATAATAAATTATCAAGACACAACAATCAAGCTTTGCAAGAACATACAACGAAATAAAACCTAAATAAACTGTTTGTATAAAAAAGAGGGCTCCTTTGTGCACATGCTCAGATCGGACTGTACAGCATCTTTAACATAATATGAAATAATCCTACCGACCTATAGTACTCATACATTCACCTGGCTGTGTCATGCAATACATTTGAGGGTATGCTATTTATTCTTGGGTTTCACTAAGGGGCCATTCACAAAGGATGTCCGGCCAAATGATGGATTTTCAGACCCCCCCTCCCCCCCTTGTCCGGCATTGTCCGAATTAGTGACCCCCCTCCCCCCGGACATCCACCATGCCTCGCAAAAACTCACACAACCTTGTATATGTCAAGAGTAAAAAACGTTTTTTACTTTTAGAACTTTTTTATAACTATAAATGTGAATACAAAAACATATAAATTACTAATTAAAACAAAATCTAGTGTTAACCGCAGAGTCAAAATGCCAATTTCACAATGAGAAGGACTGCTCAAAATAGAGGGAAAAAGAAATTTGTTTTTGAATTTTTTAAAATTTCGGACATCCGGATTGCTAAATCCCCCCCCTCCCCTCCTATGTCCGAGTTTGTCCTGATTTTCCAAACCCCCCTCCCCCCCTTGGCCCGGACATCCTTTGTGAATGGCCCCTAAGGCATTATGCAGACTGAATCTGACTGGGGGTCATTGGTCAACCTCAAATGTATTGATGCTTATGCTGTATTGGAGTGAGAAAATGATACGAAATTCCATGTATTGCCACCAAACACAAGGCTAATACATAAAACGAGCAATCGACTCACTCTGATAACTGACTGTTTTGTTTTTAAGTTGACCCCCTGTCACTTCTGTGACGTCATATGAAACCCAAGAATATTCTGCGATAATGCTCACAATTTCTTATTATATAGTTTTGCGGTTATGACTGAGTACAATCTCTGACTGAGTACAATGAATGGTGTCATCTGAAGCTGACATATTAATTAATAGATTTTGTCTCCCCATCAGATTGTTCGGTTGATTTGCAATAGGGGTAGCCTTGAAGATGCCAATGTAAATAATAATTGGGAAAAACAGACTTAGTATTTCTACAGTGTGTCTCAAAAAAAAGTGAACCCTTTCAAATTCAAATTAGCTATAACGTATTGTAGTAATTTGACAGCAGTCTAATTGCATTGAATTAATAGTTGGGTAAGAACACAAGGTATACTGTATTTCTTTTAAATTTTCTAATCTTTATTTCTTTGAGTTTTGTCCCATGAGTACAAGACCTTGTGTTCTTACCCAATCATTAATTCAAAGCAATTAGAGCTGTCAAATTTGAAAGGTTCACTTTTTTTGAGACACATTGTGTATATGATATTATACAGTATTCAGTGGCTAGCTAGCCATGGCAACTGGTATATTATAAACCTGCATATTTGGATAATGAAAATAATTACAAATTTGCATAGTTTATGACCTTTTGGTATGGCTAGCTTTGCCACAGACAGTATTGTATTATATATACAAAAACAAGAAATTATAAGCACTGAAGGTATTCATATAAAACTGCCCAATGCCAAGAAAGTAGAAATAGAATATTTAGCTGACCTTTGACTTTATGCAAGGTGTTTGATATTCAAGTTGCACTTTTCCTACCTCATGAACAGGTGTCTTAGGGGCTGTTTACTGTAAATATTGGAAGGCGGGGTGATTTTAATGTATTGAAATAAGTCAACAGAATTCAAATGTTGTAGTTCAAAAAGATTATTATTGCTCCTTGAACAACCTTTAGTTTACAGTTAACTATGTAGTTTTTTGTTGAATCGTGCACAGTAATTTATTTTACAAGTAATACGGCAAAGCAGGATCATATAAACTGACCCTTATTCAGCAAATTCTGCATGCTGCCTTTGATCCCTTGGGGGTGAGGCAGCACTTTCCTTGCGATAGTAACTTCTAGTCTTAATTTATATTGTTGTTTGATTATATCATTCATTCTTACCGGGTTATAGGTTTTCCAGTTTACCAAATCAATGGTGTAATCCAGTCTATATGTGGCCACCCATTTTGGGCTAGTACTGTCTCCATATGTTATGAGATCATAGAGCCGATATACTTTTCCTAAGTCCACTTGAAGATAATGTTTGTCATCTGAGACACGAACACACCAAGAACTACCGCTAGATATCCTTGCATCAGAAGCACTGTGACCTTCTGAAGAAGCAGAAGCACTAAACGAAGAATCAGGAAATCTCTGGTTATCTTCTAGCAGTGGTCTATACTCCGAAACACCACCTAAAACGAAAAATAAATATATAAAACTTAAATGAACTAAAAAACTAACAATATGAATATAAAATATAAATGTCTGTCAATCTAGACTAAGAAGAATGATTGATTCCATCAAAGTTGTTCGTAGAGTGGCTGTGTTTATCTCTCATCACATTCTATTTTCATTCTTCCCTTACCTATTCTCTTTCCATTTATTTCTTTATTATTTAATTTTTCACCTTTGCATCCTATTCGTCTCCTTTTTATCTACTTTTATCATACCATACTTACATTCTACATATGACAACCCAGAACAACTTTGGCTAGCTGAAGCAGTAACTGAACACTCGGATAAATATTTGTCGTGATAATTACAGTTTATACTTCCAAAAAATGTTCCATTTTTTATATCCGTAGGAGCGGACACATTACCAAGAGAGGAGTATGCACTGCGGTAGCCCAGGTGACGACAAATAATATTCTTGGCGCTGTTCTTTATACTTCCATAACAAACATTCTTGGTCCTGCCATTAGTAGTAATTTCTACAATACCTTTGTAAGGTAGTGGTGAGTATGACAGAAATACGTCATGGACTACAAATACACAAAAATAATAAGGTTATTGGTTATTTTGCTATGCGAAGCTTTCGTGAATTTCACTGATATGTGGGGAACATGCACACGACGGGCGAGTACTGTATTATTTCTGAATATTTATTGAAGTAGTAACATTTTTTGTGGAAAAATATTAACATTTACATGAGTAAAATATATCGAGATGGCAAAACAAGAACTGTAATGACCAATTATACGAGACATAATACGAACAATTTTTTAACAAGTTGAACAATTTTAAATATTCTAGAAATACCCTTTTCTTTAAGATACGTCGTTTGAAACTACGTATAGTTGCAACCATTAATGGAACTACATATATTTATGCCCAGACTTACTACAAGGTTCTTTGTGAGGTTTCACGGTATCAATACATTGATAAAGAAAGTAAAGATAGTTTGACAATCCCGGACATAGATCACCGGAAAACAAATTGTCATCCACAGTTATACTACACTCATGTAGACCATCACATCGTTTCTTAACCAGACATGTTACATCGACTCCACAACTATAATCATTACTTGAACCACATGTCTTTGTGGCAAGCAATCCACGGAAAGATGCAAACTTGACCACCATGTACTGATCTTTAGGACAGTTGGCATTCTTTACCATATCGCCATAACATGTCACTGAACCTTCAATAGAACAAGAGTTGTTTTTGTTTCAAAACTTTGCCAGGGCCAGGCTATTGTATTTTTGCCAAAACATATATATTTATCTCGTTAAGTACCGGTATAATGTGAACATGACATATTTGCCTCTGTCAACTAGGTCACGTTTTCACCTGACATTTGTTGTACGTCTGTGGGTGTGTGTAGGGAACTAAAATTTGTGTAGCGAATAACTGCTAACAGACATAGCTTTGTCTTGCTTTTCCTGGCTGCATGAAAACTGAAAAGAACTGAAGGCATTACCGATGTTTGTATAATTTATTGTTGTAAAGCTTGGAAAATATAGTCTTGCGAAGTTTGCAAATTTTGTACATGTTTGTATTATTACGTGCGGACATTGTTACCATTTTTGGCTCAAAAATGCAGGTGACAATTTCCGCACGTAATACAAAGATATATAAAATATGCAAACTTCGCAAGGCTATATTTTCCGTATTTTACAACATTTCGTAACCAAATTTTGCAATTTTACTAACTTTAATAAGTTCTTTACAGGAGTTTACTTTTTTTGCCTATAGATAAAAAATTAGTCTGACATGCAAGTTGTCTATCCCCTTCGCCGAAACACAGAGTTGATTTCTTTAAACAGACTGATGTAGTTTACAAGATACAGTGCGGAGATTGTAACTGGTCATACATATGGGAGAAACGGGGAGGGCATTCGAAACAAAAAAGAAAGAACACGTGAGAAATGTAAAAACTTAAAACATAGCATCACATTCATGGAGAAACAGACATAAAACTGATTTTAAAGAATAGGAAATTATTGACTATATATGAAAAAAAGAAACGCTGCCTTCGCTAATTAGTTTACTTTTATTTCAATATTCGTAATTAAGATTCCTAATGTATGATGTAACACAACCTAAGTTAGTATATAAGCTCGCTATTTTCATTAGTCATCTACCTGAAAAAGACCACAGTCTAGTGGCCGAAAACTCGTCAAAAAAATTATTTTTGCATGCATGGTCAGAGAACGAGTCCTTTTATTAATGTATATACGTATAGTTTATAAACCGTATACCCTTTGCTGAACACAAGCATTTGTTGCATATTTTAAATCTCGTCTATTACTGCAGAAATTTATAATAATCCTTACATTCCTATCCGGTATTTGTAACTCTCATTAAAAAACTCATTAATAAGTCATGAGAAAACACAAAAGAAATCATGGGCGTGAAGGAGTCTGTATATGTGATACAGATTCATGTTGATTTACATAAACTTTAACTTTGATTTTCTCGGCTTAGACAACTTTATTTTTAAAATTATTTCGCCAATGAACTCATAAGATGAGTAGTTTTTTAACGGCCATTTATAACATTCGCGTCCGTGTTGTATCGGATATACGAACTCTCGCCTTCGACTCGAGTTTGTATATCCGATACAACACGGACGCTCATGTTGTAAATAGTACTTATGATTCTTAAAGAAAAAGAAATCATGACAGAAAAATATCTTGGATATATCAGATATCAGTCCATTTTTTCACAAAATATCATTCATATGTCTTTACGATTATTGAAGAATATACGAACGTTTTTTGCAGTATTTGCCTCCGCGTTAACGTTGTATAAAATATCCAGCTTTCTGCTCGGCTTTGTTGAATTTATACAATACGACCGCTCATATTCTTTTTTGATCTTGGACAACAATTTATTAGAAATTTTAACCAATTTGTCTTGACAAGGGTATATTAATCATGTTTCGCTCGCTACTCTGGTTTAAATAACTGAATGATTACAATTAAAGCCCAGTCGAATTGTAATCAAGACCCAACGTTTCAACACTCCAATCTAGTGTCTTGTAATTTTAGATCACACTAGACTGGAGTGTCGAAACGTTGGGTCTTGATTACAATTCGACTGGGCTTTGTAATCATTTATTTAAACCAGAGTAGCGAGCGAAACATGATTGATATACCTGGTTGCAGTGAACGAACAACCTTTAAAGTGTTTTTCTAAACAACGTTTTATTCATGTATGATTATCATAACGGGAATCTTCCTGCTACATTTAAAAACATATTCAAACAGGTCACATCAGTACATAATTATAATACCAGATTGGCTTCTAGAAATACATATTATATTGACAACATAAGAACTAACTATGGCAAATTCAGTCTTCGATTTCAGGGTAGTAAAGCATGGAATTATATTGATGATAAATATAAAACTCTTAGCAAATCATCTTTTAAAAATAAAATTGCGGAAAATATGATTTTCATTTACTAGCGCTGCCACAAGTATTCATGAATATATACTTTTATAATTATACAAAATAAAAAACTCATTATTTCATTTATTTTATAAAAGGTCACTAGACTGGTTTAGTCTTCACTATTTCTGGTGACCTGTGCCATAATGTTTATATATTTTAAAAAAATCATGTAATGTTATTTTACTTGGTGGTGCGAAATAAATTTGTTTGTTTGTTTGTTTGTTTGTTTGTTTGTTTGTTTGTTTGTTTGTTTGTTTGTTTGTTTGTTTGTTTGTTTGTTTGTTTGTTTGTTTGTTTGTTTGTTTGTTTGTTTGTTTGCTTGTTTGTTTGTTTGTATATTACCTAGATCAACGCTATTTTGTGTAGATTACTGTGTAAAAGAATATCTGGAACGTGTGATTTAGCGATAGCCTGTAATGTCTGTGACACAAACCAGTTTAACGAGCGATTGGATCGAAATTAAGAGATTCAGTGAAATAAAAGGTATTGTATTAACTTGAAACATTCATGGTGATGGCTCCTTCTAGTTTTCTAACATTTTGAATATTTTAAGTAACCTAGCTTCCTTCTCAACCAAATTTATATTGAATACACTTAAGACAGGGCAATATGATTATTTCCAGGAAAGTTCAGAAGTCTAGTACTGTCGATATATATCAATACATTGGAACGATGATAGTGTTCCTATGGCAACCATAATGTTTTTGTCTTTTGCACTTTTATTGTCTAATTTCACAATCAAACGCAACATCTTTCTTCCTACGGTCAATTTTTCTAAAAATTGTTTTGAAGATATATGGTTGATAGAGGAATAACATACTAAAATTTTAAGGGAAGTTTATAAGGCAAAGGCCGGTGGTACGAAGGTCGGATAGTGCTATCCACCGAATAGTGATTTTTCAACCTTTATAAAATGCTTGAAAAACTGTGAAACTAAACAGGTGGGAAAATTGTCGTCGCTGACCAAATTTATCGCGGACGCTTTCTTTTTGCCAATCAAAAATTGTGAAAACAACAAAAACACAGATTTCGCTACCCTGTTTCTCGTACTGCAACAGAGGAAAAGTAAAAGAAAGCTAGCAGACGTAAACTTTAATAAACGTTAATCAAGACCACAATTACTTGTCGCAATCGGGAAATTAGCAGTCAAGAAAACATGGCCGAAAATGACGTTTCTTGCAAAATGTGTGTTTTTGATGGCAAATAACCTGGAGCAGGAACTTAATATTGATGGAATATTACTTGAAATTTGCAGTGCGTGCGTTTGTTGTCCAGGACAAAGTATAAATATTTGGTTTTTGAGTGATACTGTGCGCCAACGATCATGGTCAAATTTCAGTATGCGAGGTATTTTGCTAAAATTGCTTGTTTTCACCTTAATTTTCTCATATATACAGGTTGTGCCAATGAAATGTGATTAGGTCAGAACATGTGTTTTCTTTCTAGTTTTTGCTAATATAATAGAATGCAAACTCGCCTAAAAAATGAAGAAAGTACTGAATTTTGGCAAATTTCATGTACAAGAGTGTGATTTGTACGAAAAAAGCGACTCAGAAAATGAGCATCAAATAAAATCTCACCATGTATTTTGCTATAATAGTTTTAAAATATTATTTTTAGGTTTTCAAAGTATTTAAAAAAGATAAAAAAAAAAAGCAATCAGATTTTTCTATGACCCTCATTCCGAAGCGCAAACTTTGTATTGTTTCTAAACACAATTTTCGCTCGTTCAAAATTCTATAAACACAAATTTTGTCATGTTACAGTGAATCCAATTTTTGTGGTGATTTGTGGGCCTAAACAGCCACTGCAAAATTGTCTTTCGAAGGCTTCGTTCATGTTGTTTATGTTTTTTAAATCAACCAAGTGGAAGCACGCATATCTTCTTCTCCAGCTAAAACCCGAGCAGTTTTCGCTCATGCTCAGTCAAATTTCCCATCTGTTGTGAAACTACGGATATAGATAACACAAGAAGTATAAAAAACATTTAAGGTGGCTCCATACACTTTTCGTCATTGGGGGACTGGTATCTAATCTTGAGTTTTCGCGCGAAAATGTTAAAAATATATGCAAAAATTTAAAATCTAAACCTAAAGTCCGAACCACAAGTCATTATTTTGATGTTTAACTTGTCAACAACAACATGAATACACAGAAGTTACGACTGAAAACGAATATAAAACTATGTAGAAAAGCCATAAAGTTCATACATGTCACACATATCTTATACCAAACGACCGACAATCACCTGTTTTCTTGGCGTTATCCCGAGTTAGCATGCAAAACTAAATATATTTGCATTTCTAAGCAAGAAAACACAATATATATTTGATATTTCGACGAGACTGGACTAAAAACTTTTTTGTGCATGTTTTTCTGGAGATGCGCCTGCGAAAACATGTACGCGCATGTCAATTCATTCACCTTGCAGAGTGTGAAAAACTTTGGCCGTGCGGAATAACACCGTGATTATTTCCAAAACGAGTTCGGTAAGGTACCCTGAAAATTTGTACATGAGTAGATACATACTTCAAGATTTCATCATGGAAAAATAAAAAAAAATTGTCGACAGAAACTGTCAAAAAAGTCGAAATTTAATTCTAAAGAATTGAGTCGACAGATTTTTTTAAACTTCCCATAAATGCTTCTCGACACTAACGTAACTGATTTATTACAAAAATTAGGGTCACCGAACTCATTTTTGAAAAAAACTCGAAAAACTGCGATATTTTCGGCTATTTAGTGTTACAATTATTCGTTATAGTTGTCATGGAAACGCGACTTTTATCAGAATTCTTCTTGTTTGCGACACATCTTACTATGTGTTACAATTATAAGTAAAACCTAACCCTGTAAAAGCGTTTAAACAGAAAATATTCAACTTTTGCTCTTTTGGCTAAAAAGTGTATTGAACCACCTTAACTTATAAATACTAAACTTTAATACGAGTTATACCAATCAACGGCTGATTTAAGAAAGCTTGAAAAAATCACTATCCGGTGGATAGCGCTATCCGTCCTTCGTACAACCGGCCCCAGGTTTCAAGATATTCATGAATAACGACGACAGAAACTGTGTTTTCTAGAGTTTCTTAAAATTTTGATATGTTTTACTGATCAACATGTTTGGCAAATACCCAAAGTTTAAAAACATTTCACCAAAGGAAACGCGAGAAATATAGCGGGAAATATAATCCAGTTAAGGAGCTGATGGCGTGA
>CACRXK020016047.1:0-11695 GCA_902702795.2 Paramuricea clavata | reverse complement strand
CCAAGAGCTGCCCTGGTTGTCAACTTCAACAGAATGAAGCCGGCAAAGTACCACTACACCCTTGGGAATGGCCAACCACACCTTGGCAGAGAATCCATTTAGATTTTGCTGGGCCGTTCCTAGGACGAATGTTTCTTATCATTGTAGATGCACACTCGAAGTGGCCTGAAGTGGAAATAATGCCATCCACCACATCGACGCAGACCATTGACCGACTCCGAACTATTTTTGCCCGACATGGAGTGCCAGCACAGGTGGTGACCGACAATGGGCCACAATTTACATCCGCAGAGTTCCAACTATTTTTGAAGACTAATGGTATCAAGCATATTACCACGGCCCCATTCTACCCTGCAACCAACGGTCAAGCGGAACGTTTTGTTCAGAGTTTCAAACATGCTATGAAATGCGAGAAACAAAGTGCTTCCCAGCTGAAAACTAATATGGCAAAGTTCCTTTTGGCTTACCGGAATACCCCGCATTCGACGACTGGAGAATCACTGTCCGTGTTGTTTTTGGGCAGACCGCTACGGACTCGCCTCGATTTGGTGAAACCTGATTTACAAAGGAAAGTGATGAATAGGCAAATCGATCAAGCGGGGAGGAAAGGACATTCCCCCACACGTCAGTTATCCATTGGTCAGACTGTCATGGCACGCAACTACAGTGGGAAAGACAAGTGGCTACCAAGCATAGTTCGAGCTCAAACGGGACCCCTTTCGTACGAGATAAAAGTTGGTCCAAATCGAATTTGGCGACGTCACATCGACCAGCTTCGAGCCTCGAGTGTGAAAGTAAATGACCAGAGTGATGATACGGCTGAACCTCATCCAGAGCTCGGAGAGACTGGCCAGAATATTGCACCAGCAGAAGAAATTGTCGCAGAGCCGGATATCGAACTAGCCATGAATCCATCAGTAGTGCAACAAGTAGCCGGTAGGGCTACAATAGGAACACAACAAGTAGCCGGTAGGGCTACAATAGGATCTGAACAACGCTACCCAACTAGATCACACCAACCACCCGAGAGGTGGGGTCTTAACTGTTTGATCCGAAAACTGTTTAAGAAAACTACATAGAGAACTGCTTTATTACTTACTGTCATGGTTAGCATAATTGTTCGAACACGATAGTGAACTCATGAACAATATTTTATGATACATTCCTTAAGAGGAGAGATGGTGTTAGATATATAGATATAGACGGACAGCGGTCATACGCACGGACATGCGCATTAGATATGTAGATCGGCCATGCTTATGTATTATTCATATTTTGCTAAAAGTATAATCTAAATACACGACACAAGCAGCAAAAATAATTACAGTAGTATAATGGGCTAGGGACCTCTGGAAATCCTGTTGGACTTTTATAGTAAGGCCCCTAGTTTTAGTATTCTAATGATTAAAGTCTATGAAAGAAGACATTATTACAACAAATTGAAAGATGAAAAAATACTAAGAAATAAAATTATATCATTAGTGTTCCTAAGGCTAATTCTAAGGTTTTTATCATTTATTTACATTAATTAGATAATAAGTATAAAGGGATTTTGCTTTTTTCATAAAAGAAAAATATGTTTTGGTATTTTTAATTTCGTCATCAAGAAAATTCCATAAAGAAATTCTTTTGTTAATACAGTATATATATGGTAGTTTGTTCTTTTATAATTCAAATGTAACTTGGTAGAATTTCGCGTATTATAGTTGTGTACATCGTTATTTTGTTTGAAGGAATCATTATAAAAGTCCGGCGAGTTTTGACAATGATACCTGATTATTTCGGATGTATTCCTCAGCTCCACTAACATTTCTTGCCAAACCAAAATCAGACACCTTTGCCGTGTTATCTTCACCAATGAGAATATTTCTAGCGGCCAAATCACGATGGATAAACTAATAATACAATAACATTCGTTAAAAATCACTTCATGTTACCGTGTTATAAAAGGGTCTATATTACACGCATGGATTAAGGAATCGACGTAAAAACAAAAAGTCTTGTTTATTTTAAGCGAAATAGTATTAGTTTAGGCTAACACCTTTTTGATTGTTAAGCTTTATGGTAGTTCGGTAACGTACAATATGGTTAATTGCACCTTAGAATCTGGTTAATGGTTAAGTTTAGAGCCAGGACTATATATGACCAGTCGACATCAACCAGAGGCCACGAAAGCATTTCGAAAGTGGAGGGGCATTGGCCAAAAGGGGCACTTTTGCATATAATATAATCAAAATCAAACGATTTTATGTCGTTCACGAGCCGAACGAATTTTTTTTTAAATATGGAGTCTCTACAAAGTCTTTACAACAGCAAAAAGGGCACATTCTTTCCAGCAAAAGAAATACTTTTCCCTTCGGTAAATGGGGGCCATGGGGCACTTTAGCCCAGAAGAAAGGGCACTTTTTTCACTTTTAAAAAATGTGAGGGGGCACATGTCCCATTGCCGCGCGGTTCCGCGGCCCCTGACATCAAGTTGCTCAAGCAGATTTAATTTTAGATTAACCACGAAATTTTAACCAAGGTGTTTTAAGAGTGTGCATATACCAGTTCTCTGACTTCTCAATACCGATTGTTTAGAAAAATGATAATTATGATAATTATCAAATAATTTATTTAATAGGAAATAATTTATTTAATTGGAAATAATTTATTTAATTGGGAATAATTTATTTATTTAATAATTTAATTGATTGGAAAATTTGGTTTCATAAAGTCCATAAACGCATTAGCAAACCAACTAAATACCTTCTGAGAAGAAAGATGAACCATTCCCTTTGAAATGTCCACAGCAATTTTTAACAACTGACGATGATTTAAAGTTGATGTCATGTTGATAAAACTCGATGAGGTTTCAGGGGAAGGATAGCCGACTCTACTGTTGAGCAAAAAATTTAGTAGGTTTCCACCAGGACAGAACTCTATCACCACATGAAGATTTCCTGAGGCATTATAGAAAGTTTTTCATGTCATTAATAGTAATATGATAACATACGTTTGGCAAAATTTTCCCGCTAAATGACGTCAACATGTTTTGCGTACATGCGCACGCGTGCAGAGGACGTCATTTTGCGAACTTGCGCGTGCGTGCAGAGTTAATCCCGCACTGATGAGTACAGAGATTTTTTTATTTTTTTTTTAAATTCCTTAATTTTTTCTGTTAATTAACTTCCAAAAAAAGTTTAAAAAGTTGGGTTGGTGTTACAGGGTTAGGGGGTTAAGTGCCGCGAATTTATCATATTGATAAATTCGGACGTGTTTAACAATTTACTCGTATAGTAAATTCAAAGGTGTGTAGCTTATGCTGAAAACGTGAAACCCTGGTGTTTATGTTACAGTCTTACTAATCATATTTATATTATTTACTAGAAAATAAATGCATGCAGAAACACTCGCCTTGTTGACAAAACCATTGTATTTTCTGAACATAAAGTAGTTTAGAGTAGTTGTTATGATAATAAGATACATTTATTTATCCCCTAAAAATATCACTTTTAATTACAAAATTATCAATTTCCCGAACATATATATTTTAGGTATGCATTATACGTAATATAAGCTTCAATTTAAGATAAAATTCAACCACAAACGCTTCGCAAAACGTTTTATTAAAAATCTTTCTTTATTAAACTAAACTGCCTTTATCGATAAACTTTGAGTTGCAAATAACTTTGCTTTCTTTTTTATTTACAAATTTTAATATAATAAAAGAGGGTAATCAATAAAGATACACTAAAATTATATTTAATTTAAAATATACGCAACGATCGTATCACTTTTTAAAGCAATTATAAAGCAAACAACACATCAATATTTGAAACAAACTTACCTTCGTTAACGTCGGCGCGTTTTCTCCCTTTTTTAGCAATTCTTCAAAAAAATTTTGAAATTTTCAAAATCTTGCGAAAATGAAATATATTTGCAAGAAATCATCAAATCAAGAAATGCTTGCTATTTCGCTGTCGTTATGCAATCGTTATAATGCATATTTCAAATTTGAACAATCAGTGTTCGTTATTCATGATAGTCCGCTATATTATGAGATCACTAAGAATGACTACCCAACAAACCAACCAACCAACCAACCAACCAACCAACCAACCAACCAACCAACCAACCAACCAACCAACCAACCAACCAACCAACCAACCAACCAACCAACCAACCAACCAACCAACCAACCAACCAACCAACCAACCAACCAACCAACCAACCAACCAACGAACCAACCAACCAACCAACCAACCAACCAACCAACCAACCAACCAACCAACCAACCAACCAACCAACCAACCAACCAACCAACCAACCAACCAACCAACCAACCAAACAACCAACCAACCAACCAACCAACCAACCAACCAACCAACCAACCAACCAACCAACCAACCAACCAACCAACCAACCAACCAACCAACCAGCCAGCCAACCAACCAACCAACCAACCAACCAACCATGCACGCATGGTAGTAACCCATGCTCGCGATCATTGATGAACTTTAGACTTCGCAAATGCTTTCTCCGGGGGTAAATAGCCGGGTGGAATTAGTAGCCTCGCCATTGGCTCAGAGAAAATTGCTTTGGATTGGCGTTGGTGGGCAGTTGCTTGAAACGGCAAACCTTTAGTTTAAGAAAAGTCTTAATAATTTTCAAACCTTATTTTCCCCTTATTTTCCCTATTTAAAAATTATATTGATAAACTAGAAATACGTGCATTCAGCACGTATTTTCTTAATAGTTAACAAAACAGCCTGAATATTCTGGTTATTTTAACATTGTTTTTTCTATAATCCGGTTTATTATTAGCATGACAAAATTACTTGATGCTGATTGGTTGAGAGGAGTACAATTATTTCATTAACTGTACTGCAGTACAATTAATAATTTTCCCAAAACAAACAAAATGGCGGAAAGGTATTTTACACACAAATGTGAAATGAAATTGCCTAAAAGAACTTTACGAAAATACGAACAAAACCGCCAAATCTTGCTTTAACAAAGAACTAAATGAAAATACGAACAAAAGCATCAAATTTTGGTTAAAAGTCTGGCAAGACTGGGCTTTGGCGAGAGAATATGATGTTGATATTGAGAAGTATCCAGTTTTGTCATGCTAATAATAAACAAGTAATCATGTGATGTTGCTCGTACAATTAAGGATTAATAGTACTAGTGATGTTTGGAAATTTACCAAATTGGACTCGCCCCGGCGGCCCGTCCAATTTTGGCAAAATTTCCAAACATTACTCGTACTATTTATTAATCCCTAACTGTACTCGCCATCGCATGATTACTTATACTAATATGAGGGCCCCCTATACCTCTTCATAATATGCTTTCACGTAAAAATATTTTGCCTTTTCACGAGTCACGGATTAAGAAAATCATCGATCACGTTTCACGGCTAAGTAAAATAAGCCCTTCACGCTTCACGCAAAAATTATAGGGGGCCCGATCACGTTTCACGGCTAAGTAAAATAAGCCCTTCACGCTTCACGCAAAAAGTATAGGGGGCCCTCTAATATGACCAAGATGTACCCAGGGCCTTCCCGCCCAATTTTTTAATATGGCAGCCAAAGCGGGCGAGGTCCTGGTAAACGCTGGTTATGTGACAGCACAATAATTCAGGAATCTGGGAGTATTTCTGTATATCACTAAAACTCCCATTGGCAGTCACTGGGTGTGCATGATTCCAAGAAATTGTGATTTCAATGTTTTTTGCTCTATTTGTGATGATTTCCAACAAGTAAAGTATGCATGCATTTAAAAATTTCTAGAAATATTTTCCGTGCTTCTATATATAGAGTTAAGAAACGCGCATGGAAGTTTGGGAGAAACGAGAAATCGCGTGGAAACACATTTTTACCGACCCAGGAAAGGTGCAAAAGGACAAGGTGTGATAAAATTACCAAACAGGTGGAATGGCAGAGGAGGTTGGACAAGCAATTAGCGAGTGTCACGTGAGCTCTCGACCAATGAGATCGCTCTATTTTCCATCGTGTTATCTGCAGAATTTGGACAGAAAAATTTGCATTCGGCGGAGAATAAATCGAGAAAAATATTAAAGATGCCGCCCACACCGTTCTGCGCATCAGTTCTGCTCATAACAAAGGGGGACACTCAGATATAAACATTGCCCAAATTTTTGCATCTTTCGAACTTTTTTGAATTGAAACGTACAGTTTACATTCATTTACAAGCATAGCGAACCAGAAAAGTGTTAGATATTCAGTTAGTATATCATATTTTACAAATATAGCAGTTCAAAACGTAAACAAAGTTCGCGCATGTGCACAGGAGTGGACATTATCTTTAATATTTTCTTGCAAAATGTTAAGTGTAGTAGTAATTATAAAACAAACAATACATCAATATTTAAAACAAACTTACCTTCATTACGTTGGCGACTTTTCTCCATTCTTTTAGACGTTTTTAGACGGTCTATGGCTCTCAAAAAGACTTTGAAATTTGCAAAATCTTGCAAAAATACAATATATTTACAAGAAATGTTTATCTTGCTGTCGTTATTTGTCATACAACAACAAATTTCGAATTTGACCAATCAGTGTTCGCTGTTCATGACAGTCCACCACATATTTTGAGATCAGTGAGGATGACCACCCACTCAACACCGTTGGTCACCCACGCTCGCGATCATTGATGAACTTTTAGACTTCGCTAATGCTTTCGTTTCCCCGGGTGTAAATAGCCGGGCGAAATTAGTACCCTCGCCCCGGGCTTACGCCCGAAACGGCGCTCCGCGCCGTTGGCTCGGGAATTGGTGAGCTAGACGAGTCCCTACTATTACGTCACACGCATTGTTTCGTCGCATATCTCTTTTGCGCGGCCGTCAGATTTTTCGCAAGGCGAAATTCAATGTTTAACTGCAATAACTTTTAGACTAAAAAGCAATTTCGATTCTGCTTTCGAATTTCCGTATATTTTGTGTCGTAGATTTCAAAAATATAAACTGTCATTTGTGATAGAGACACTATAACTGAATTTTCAAATTGACATTGTTTTTTAATCGAAAAGTTTTTGACACATTACCTGCTATAGAACACCCTCCGATGAGTCTAATGACATTGGGATGTGGAATCTTGTTGATTTCTTTCAAGATATTCAGCTCAGATAGCAGATCTGAAAGATCAGATTCACTTGCACCATCTAAGAAATAAACATGCCCTGGTTAAACTGTTTGCATACATTAAGTTGCTATTACTCTTTGCAACACTTTACAAAGGAGGACAGCAATATACGTTATGTGTTACCGCAATTATAATATTGCACGTTACTTAATCACATAAATCTAAATATATGTATCATTTATAGTAAATGTGCATGGCATTTGTATCTCGACAGGTACGTTTTAACCTCCAGCTATATAACGTAGAAACCGCATCTGTATATATGTTTATAAGGAGATCATCCAACTAGAATTAGGTATAACGGCTTGGATAGTATAACCAGGGAAACTTCTACCTTTTAACATTTTCACAGCAACAACTTCAGGGTCGCCTTCAGCAGTTGTTAATAATCCTTGCTTAACAATTCCAAACTTTCCTTTGCCCAGGTTTTTTTCCAATACGTTGAGATTGTCTGCCGTAATTTCCCAATCCATCAAAAGCGTCACATAAGATAGATCTTCCGATTGATCTAAAATATTTTAATCGTTTTAGTTTGGTTAAAATCTTATAGAATTTCATTAATGATTTTCCCAAAACAATTAACGATTTTCCCAAAACAAACAAAATGGCGGAAAGGTATTTTAAACACAAATAATAACAATGATGACCTCCTTTAGAGAGAGAGTTTGTTCTATCCAGGGATGCCGGAAGTTGCTGGGGACAACGGGTGCAATTGGTTAACAAGAGGGCATATTCCTTAACAAAAGGCCACTAATGAAAATGACGGCACTAATGAAAAGGGGTAAAAAAAAATTTCCGGACATACCACAATTTTTCCTAAATACGAAAAAAATTTTCCGGACATACCGAAAAATTTTCCGGAAAATGTTGTTTTTTCCGGAAATTAAAACATTTTTCCGGAAATAACATAGATTGAATTTTTCAAAAATGTCCTTTGCGCAAAAAATGCAATTTTAATGAAAATTTTTCACGCAAAAAGGGCACTTTGTGCACCTGTTGCACCCATATTCTGCACCCGTACTGCACCCACAAAGTTCAAAATGCTAAAGGCAAGGGGTGCACTTGCACCCGCTGCACCCGTGGTTCCGGCATCCCTGGTTCTATCTGTTTATCCTACAGTCTCAAATCCAAATCGGTTGTCTTTTTGATGCTTCGACCGCTGCTTGTTTTCGTTGACTCTTGTGCGAATTCTGCAGTTCCTTTCTCACCCTGTTTTGCTGGAACGTCCATGGGTTTTTCAGCATTGATGTGGATCGGAGCACCGGTGTCACCGTTTTGGTGCTTTTTCGGTGAAGTGGTTGGATAGTCATCGTCAGAGTCGTCTTCATCCGTACACGTTCCAGGTGGTACTTCGCGTCGCAGGAATTTTCTGTTCCGAACATATTTGTATCCTTGGCATTCTACTTCGTACGACCGAATCCCCACTTTTTGGACAACGCGGCCTTTCTGCCATTTCTTTTCGCTTACTTAATCGGTTGCATTCTCACAATGTCTCCGCTTTTCAACGGGTTCAGGTTCTTGCTACATCGATCATAGTATTTTCTCTGTATCTCTTTTGCTTTTTGGACACGTTATGCTGTTTGTTTGTTTATCTGCGGTTTCATCAGTTTGGCATGCGTCGGTAGGCGGGTTTTTGTACGTCGACTCAATAGACGCTGTGCGGGACTCATCTCGTGATGTTGCCGTGGCGTGTTTCTGAGCGTTAGAAGAGCAAGATATGCATGGGTCGTCTCCGAAATCCTTGCACTTTCTCATCATTTTCTTTGTAGTCTAGGACCTGTGTATGAGTTTGTATCCACTTTAGAAACAGTGCAGTGCATTTTATCCTCGATATTGTGTCCTTCGATATTTTGTCAAATTGCCGCTATTTTAATGGCTCGCCGCTTCTCTGCCCGATAAATGCCACTTCTTCGTTTTCATATGTATTTAGATTACATTATCCAGGAGTACTTCATTGTAGAATAGTCCTAATCCAAAAACTGGAAATATTATTTGTATTTGGGAGGAAAAAACCTCCAAAACCTCCTGTCAGAATTCAAAAGAAGTAATTTAAAAGTCACGCGCAAGTTCGCGAAAACACCTCGTGGGTTACATAACAGGGGGGTAAATATTTTCACGAAACGTTTGTTCGCCACCACAGGCCACAGCAACCTAACTAAGTACATTATATTTATTGTACATTTGTGATTATGATAAAAACAATAAATATTTGCGTAATATAATCTTGGATAATGTAATCTAAATACATATGAAAACGAAGAAGTGGCATTTATCGGGCAGAGAAGCGGCGAGCCATTAAAATGGCGGCAATTTGACGAAATATCGAAGGACACAATATCGAAGATAAAATACACTGCACTGTTTCTAAAGTGGATGAAACCTTCTTTGAAATCTTCTTCAGCCATTTATGATTATGTAAAAGTACAATAACTGGATGATATTTGCGAGATTCGGCAATAAAAAGCAAACAAGACGGCAAAATATGGCTGAAATCGTGTTTTCGTGGGGGTTAAGTAAAATAAAATGTATTATATTTAAAGAAAACAATGACAATCCTTATGATATCAACAATGTTTATATTAAATTAAGCATAGTTTTTCACCCCATGATAATTTTTTTTAGGAAATAAGAATATTTAATTTCTGCCAGGCATATTAGTTATTTTATGCATAATTAGCAATTTACCTGGGGTGGTGCATAGTCATTTTCTTGTAAAATATTTACTTAGACAAATTTTTTCTTCCAGTGACCATCCCTAAAAGCAACCCTTTTAAACACTATAAGCACTTCAGAAAGACTATCGCTTTTTGTTTTCTGAAGTTAGAGCTATGTCGACACCGCCATTTCAGGGCGGGGTCATTTTCAGGACTTTCGTCCCGGATTCAGGTTTTGGCACATATGCCATGTTGACCGCCATGGTCATTTTACCCTAAAACAGTTGAGATTACCTGTGCTAAATGAAACGCATACCAACTTATATACAGGTCCATAGACTATCGTAATCGAAGTAATCATCATGGCGGACAGTTCTAATTTTGTGAGCTCTACAAAATTCCATCAAAATATCCCGAAAATATGGAACGCTAAAGAAATTTGTAATCATATAGCTTCTTCCAACTTAAGTTATGATAGTAAACGAATTAAATGGATTGGAACTTTTGATATATTGCAGAAATTTGTCGAATGCGATCTTAAATTGGATGGCAAATGGTCTTCGCCAGGCGGTTGTTCTAAAAAGTTTACGTGCTATAATCTAGATATATCAATAACTTGGTACCCCAAGAAACTAAATACACTCGTATTTCACGGTGAGGAAAGCTCGGGTTTGGTTGACGCGTTAATAAATGTGTGTGCAGAGGCAATCTCTGAAGACGACGGTTTATCAAACAATGTATGTGTGTCGGCCATACATAGTTCGATTGCAACTATAAACCCAGCTGTTGATGAACCCGAACAGATGTCTAATCACTGTATTAAGGACTTTGAACAAACTGATAATCATCAAAAGGTCAGTATAGAGCATGATTTCAAACTTGGTTGTCAGTGTAGAATTTTAGCTGCTGATTTGGAGGGAGTTAAGCTCGATATAGCAATCATGTGCAGGGACATAGAAACTAAGTTCCTTGCAGCTTTCAATTCACGGGATAGTGATAGTGAACAAATAAGTGAACTTAAACACGAGCTTCTTAAGGAAAAGGAGAAATGTAGTCAGTTGGAGGCTGATATATCTATTTTGGTTCGAGGAAGGAATAGGGAGATAAACGAATTAAAAAATACCATTACCTGTCTCGAAAACAAACTTAAATCAAGCGATGTCATAAATGAATCTCTAAGACAATCGCGAATGCAAATTAATTCAGAAAAATTCAATGGTGTATTGAGTGCCGAACAAAGCCTGTCAAACCAACCTGAACAAATTAATACTTATAACTGCATCATAGACACTGTAAAATCGATAGAAACTGCAAATTCAAACCTAGGAATTTGTTTACCAGGTGAACCATTTATTCCCGAAACTGTCAGCGTTGAAAGCCCCCTTGATAATTCATGTCTAATTGTCCAACCAGCAAGTTGTAATAGAAACAACAATAAACTCGACAACAAATGTGAAATTAACAAAGTGAAGTTAACGGAGCATAATATGAATAACGACAAAATCAGTAAAGCTAAGGTCTCGCGAAGTTACTCTCGACGCAATCTTAATTCTCCCCCTTACTGTGAGCCATTGTCGCTGAAATCGCTTGGAAACTTGCCTCTTATCGAAATATCCAAGCCATGTATAACTCAGAAGAAGGAACCCTTTTTAGAAAACCCATCAAATATATTGAATGATAGTACAACTAGCACTGAGACAGTTACTCAGCATGTGTGCATTGGCCAAATACCAGCTGATATTTCTGAATTTATTGTCTTAGACGGCGACGAATGCATGTCTGAGTGTGACAATACTAATAACTGTCCTTTTCGGCAGAGCTTCCCGGAGCGTCCCCCGCCCTTGCCTCATGTTCGAAGAGCGGAATGGTTGGCGCATTTAAATCTTGTTCGCC
>CACRXK020016046.1:0-11696 GCA_902702795.2 Paramuricea clavata | reverse complement strand
GGGGGGCACCGAAATATTTTCTTTTCCAAAAAGTAGCAGTTCCAAAAACAAAAAAGCATACGATTTGTAAGAAAGATATGTTCTATGTTCATGGGATATTTAGTACAAATGGTATGAAAATTAACAAAATTGAAGCATGAAATTGACAGGCATGCAAAGACAAGATGCCGGGAGATACGTTGGGTGGGGGGGGGGGCGTCATTCTGTAAGGTTCCAGCACATTACCCTGATCCAGGAAATCCTGGGCCACTACATGAACATGTTCAGTACTCCAATTACAGTACGCTGAATCATGGACAACAACACCTGTTGATAGTTTCGCCCCTAGAGCCAATTTTTTTTTTTAAGACGCTGCCATTTCATCTGGCGCTAGTGAGGTGAAAGCAGCAGCAGACTGGTAGTTTTGTTTAGGGGATGCACATGCTTGAGTATATCTAGAGGAACTGCAAATTGTATCTATGATAAGAGAAAATTCCGGATTGTACTCCTTCGATTCCGAATTCTAGAGGGGGGGGGGCATTGAAAATTTTAAAAACTTGGAGGAGACGGGGGGATCGAAATTTACCAATAATCTCAACAGGGGCCCTGTAAAAATATGAGCTTTTTTCAATACATCTTCATCCCCCTCCCTCGGTGTAATAAATGTACTTTCCCTTAGAGCCATACAAAATACTACAGAACTCTACAAAGTATTTTAGTAAATTGGTAACAACAGAGTCAGAGATTAAGTGCCAAAGTGGTCTCAACTCATGAGTCACTGTGATTGGGTCTCGGTTGTTCTTGACTTAAAACGTTACAGTAGTCAGTTCATGCAAATATAATCTCTAGTCAGTATTTCAACCAAAGTAGTTACACATGCATTAACTAATTAAATGCATTCGGCTTTTGATGTTAAATATACTTAATGCGTTGATTTTAACGTCTCCATGCCCTGCATGGCACGCAACATGAACCTTAACTTAAGCAGGAAAAAACTAGACGAAAATTCACAAAACTGTAAAGAACAAGAGTCAAGGTTTACTCTCATGAGACTGTTCTAATTTTGGGGAGGAGAGGAGTTTTCTTTTGTTTGTGACAGTCTGATGTGTATTTGTTACGGTGAATAACCATGCGATGATAATAAAAAAGAAACCTCCTCAATGGCATTGCGTTTAGGATCTTTTTGTATCGCGCAGCCCACGCAAATGTCTGCTCAGCAACCATTGTATTTAATTCTGGATACTCGACTTTTAACGGCTCAGATGAATACAGTGTGTGACATAATTCATTTTTGTGGTTTCGCAGATGAAGGCGATCAATTACTTTCCTTATCTTTAGCCAAAGTGAATCGTAAGGTGATGGCAGGGGAAGGTTTACTTTAGCACCACGAAGTTTGCACAAGTTGCACATGTTATCATATGAGAGAATAAAATTTTCCCATTGATCTTGTGGGACGTCTTTAAGGCGTTCATAGAGGTAGTGTAAAGTCAAAAGGAATACTTGTCCTGTGGATTCAGACCTGCAAATAAAACATTGGTTGTCAACAACTATGCAAGTATTTTGAAAAGTGAAATAGTTAAACATTTGTTTTAATAGTGTGACCTATCGTTACTAAAATATAATTACCGGATTTACCCTGCCGAAAATAATATTTAGATTTTATAGACTGCAGCTCTATACACAAACATATTATCTAATATCATATACATTTAACATCACATTACATCTCCTTTAAGCGTGTACGTACCTGCTCCTATTTTGACGCATATATTAGTGACACGTATATATAGATCAGTGGTCGAGAAAAAGAACATGCCGCAATGCATGATGGGATACGTGCCTAGTCATAAAATGAATTAACCATACACTCCCCAAACGGAATACGCTTGAAGCAACTGGGGACGAGGCAGTACATTCAGTCCCTCGTTAAATTTAGTACGGGAGAATATGTCCGTTCGCGAGTTGGGCGTTGACAGCTACCCACCCTCACCCCTAGAGCGGTATATCACTTCTTTGGCATTATAAACTTAAATCATTAGTTATTTAGAGGTAGGACAGGGTGTGGGGAGTGAGTGGCGTAACTGCCTCATTTTTTGTTATTTATAAAAATAGGTACGCAGTGCGCACAAGTTGCATGCCATAAAAACCTAGGGATTGTAAATAACACCATATTTGCAATTTTCCGCGAACAATCAATATATTTTGCTTTGCCTTTCCTCGACGAAAACGTGCATGTGGGTGATGTGTTCACATCACTTTAAAATGCTCGTCGGAAAAACTCGGTATTTGTTGTACTTTACGAATTTGCCATGTGACTGGTACGCTTACCACGACACAAAATTTAGAGCTATATGAAAGTTGCATGCCATATATGGCACGCAACAAAAATTTGGGAAATTTGTACATAATGACGTCGCGGTGAGAGCAAGATTTTTAAGAAAAGTGTTAAAATGATGATATTTTATAAATTAATAAAATTTGGCATATATTACTATGGCAATGACACTTCTCTTGTCACTATCAACATGTTTATAATTGAAAATTGACATGCACTTACACAAACAAAGGATTCCATCTGTCAATATGGCCACCACTGCGAACATAATGCAAAAGACCACGGGACCATTTCTGCAAACTTTTTTGTTTTTCTCCAGTGTCTTTATTGCATGGGTCGTTATTTTCAGCTTCGAGTTGGCTTATGTTTAATAATTCTGGGTTTTCAGAAAGAAACGTGGTTGTCCCTATTGTCCCGTGGTTGCAAATAAATCAAGAGTTATTCTGAAGCAGAATTAATTGTGCACACGCATTCATTGTGCACTGCAAACATAATAGGGATCATCCATTTCCACAACTCTCACCATGTACTGTAAGATTTGAACTTTCAAGTCTATTATATTATGTTACACTGTTTTAAGTAAACCGCAGCTTGCAACATGACAAACCATCCTCTGAAAAGTATTGGGATCAAATAATCAGGAAATCTAATATCCCATACATTCATACTTACCTTGCATTTCAGTGACTTCGGAAGCTGTGGTCTGTGGTTTCAGATTTTTTATTGTCGTTTCCACTCTCTGAACATCCGAGGAATTGACATTCATATCTACGTGTGACAGTTCTTTCTTTCCTGATAATTGTGTAGAAAAGTAAGGAAATTGCGGTCAATAAGGAGCACAAGTGTTTAGATCTGCATGCTAAAATAGGGGGAGAGCAACTGTCTTCAATGGTTTCAAAAACGATCAATTTCAAAGCAACCAATTTGCAGAAAAGGCCATATAGATCCCTTGCATGATGATGTCATTTCACTGAATTATAATAAGACTGAGTAAGCATGGAAAACAGAGGAAATGTATGTGTCACGTAGAAATACGGAAACTTTGAATTTCAACGTCAGCGCCGGCTTGGGGTAAACGACAAATATGCATATCAATAGTGACCATGTCAAGTTTCTTCAGGAATAACATTTGGCATCAGCAAATGGACCATTTGCATTATAGACTAAATTTTGATCTAGACAAAAATTTCATCACAGCTTGAAAGAGCATCACAAAATTAGTAATATTCCAAAGTTTCGTTGCGAAATGTTGTAAAATGCGGATAATATAGCCTTGCGAAATTTGCAATTTTCAGTCATTTTGTATTACAAACAGGAAATTGATGCCCCATCACCCGATTGGGCTGTCAATTTCCCGTTTGTAATCTAAAATGACTGAAAATTGCAAATTTCGCAAGGCTATATTATCCGCATTTTACAACATTTCGCAACGAAACT
The DNA here is from genome assembly GCA_902702795.2 of Paramuricea clavata. NCBI lineage: Eukaryota > Metazoa > Cnidaria > Anthozoa > Malacalcyonacea > Plexauridae > Paramuricea > Paramuricea clavata. The sequence continues at coordinate 7,945 of CACRXK020016046.1, read as the reverse complement.
TTGGAATATTACTAATTTTGTGATGCTCTTTCAAGCTGTGATGAAATTTTTGTTGAGATCAAAATTTAGTCTATAATGCAAATGGTCCATTGCATTGACTTCCATTTTGGACGACAAAATTTGCACTCCAAATTAGAGGTGGAAATCTAGGGCGCTCTCCATTCAATGGCCTGACCGGTTAGACCCGAATTTTTGTCTCTGTATCAATGGAAAAATCTGGTCTATGTTTCTAAAATATCTAGCGAAAATGGACCTCATTCTAATTCTATCTAAATTTTCCGGTCAGATAGGTCCAAAGCCCGAATGTCTTGTGTTCCATACTTCCATTCAACAATTTGACTGGCCTGGCCGTGTTAATGGAAGCGCCCCTAAATTAGGCATGTACAACATCAATATGTTTTTTGTCTTTGTAGACGTTCAGATCAAACTTTTGCTTTTAAAAGAGATTTTGAACAGAAGTAAAAATTACTTATAATCACGTGACTAGTTAAGCAATTACTGTTGCGATCTCGAAATTCTAAATTTGCATATTTTTGCTAAAAAAACACCATATATTATTGTTCAGGGTTATTACTCAATAGTTGTACGGTTAGATGTATATGACGTCGTCATGTATGGTCTGTCGTCCTAGATGTTCCTTCGATCTTGGATTAAACTCTCCTCTTGTCCTGACAACGTTATAAGACATAAGTACAAGGTTGCCTAAATAAGAGAATATGGTGTTATGCCTAATCACTACACGACGTTGTAACGTCACTCACCATCATTACTTCTCGGTATACCGCAATACTTGTGCAAAAACTTTCGCAGCTCCGTTGGAACACCTTTGGTTGTCGCAATCTCACAATGTTCTTTGCAAAAAGCGGAAGTCCTGGAAATCGGTTCCTTAGGACAAATGTCAGGATAGTTAACCGTAGGAAGTCCAGAAATCGTTGTTTTCACTGGGTACATGCAGTGGGGAAAACGAAGTTTCCAAATACCATCCATAGATACAAAGTTGGAACAACCTAGTGTTTTGCATGAATGTGATTTTTTAGCAATACTATTACTGTATATATATCTATATAGATTAGGCCAGACAACGGAATGATCATCGTTAAATTTTTATTACCTCTTTTCCTGCAATCATCAGAACAATCCTCCTCAGTGTGACTGTAGAGCTCACCACATCGAAGTTGGTCAATGTACTTCATAACGGCATCCAAGTTCTCGTCTTTAGTTCCTGTGAATACCCACTCTGACAAATTTCGTTTTCTTAATTCATCTTCAATTTCATGCCAATAAAATGCGCTTGAGACTGTGCGACGATCCAGCTGACTGCCTTGTTCTGGAATACCTTGCATATCTAAGAAGTGTTAAATTGTAATCTGGGTAGATGTCCACTGATCTACTTGCATCACAGCCATGAACTACACATATTTACCTCTCGACAGCAGTGAACATAAACTGTCTTCAGAATGTTGGGAAAATGTACTAAATTTCTTGATTGCACAGTTAAAAGCTTCTGCAAATCCTTCAAACGATACCCAGGCATGGTTGCTATTGTTGATCAGTTTATATAAATATAGAAAAAGTAGTGTTGACAACAAAACGAGGATGATTGAAAAAGTTATGAAACCTTTAAGTGTGTATATGCATGATGGAATTCTTAAAAAGGTTAAAATCTATGCATGAAACGGCAGAAAGGCCATATACTTTGGAAAAGTTTTAGAGGTCGCACGTTGGACTTCATATAATGTAGCTACATCAAATTGTCTGTTACTTCGAGAGCTCATGAAACACCTTATACATTTGAATGAATTCAAATGCAAGCCTTCCATGCAAGCCTTACTCTGTTTTGTGCGCAAGTCGGTTTTTTAAACAATCCCTGCACTCGAAAATTTACGCCCAAAATAATTTTAGTTGTGAAGATACCAGCATGACCCCAAACTACCCATGATTATATAAAGTTGTCACAAATTTTGGCGGTATTTGCAGTTGAGTGCTGACTCTTATTAAAAAATACAAGCGTATTTTTTTATTAAGAGACGACTGGGAAAACTGTGCAGTTTTTATACACCCTGTGATATAGCGTCCATGCATGCACGTTTTGCAGTAAACATTCTATTAGATATTTCTATAAATTGTACTTACGCAAGATGTATTTGGTAGTTACAAACCATTCGTTCAACATACGTTACATTGGAAGCTTCAATCAAAGGCCGTGCGTCTTTGTAAAACTTGTATCCAGCTTCAGTGCTGCCATACATTGAGTAATTGTAATTCAAACCACAATTGGTACATTTCCAACAAACTTTCATTGCCCGAACTGGCCCAGTAATGGTAAATATAGTTACTGCGCAACTGTTATTGTGCATTGCCAGTGTCGAACTACAAACCAAACAACCGTCATCAATCAGCTTGTTCGGTGGCGTTAGAAGAATGCTAGGTCTAGGAACACTTAGTTTTTTCGAGTTCTCTTCTAGCGCTTTACTCATGGTGAATGATAAGAAATTTTCACACTCACTTAGTAGCTCTATAAACTGTTTTGCTTCATTTTGTGGCACACCAGCGTTGATAATCGTAGAGAGAACTCCAAGTTCTGTCGTAGAATTTGTCGCACGAGGACATAACTCGTTAGGTGGGAAGTTTTTCAAAGCGTATCGTCCTATCTCTACAGTTGAATGACCGTATTTCGCACTAAGGAACGCTAATATATCCTCTTCTTGCCATTTGGCTTGAACAATATCATTAAGGCTGGAAGAACGAACCGTGTTTAATGCGACCCAACATTCGTCAATCCTTCTTTTCTTTTCTCTGCGTGCTTCAAGAAATTTCTTCATATTTAAATATTATGCAGAGACAAGGCATTTAAACATGCAAACACATTTAAAGAGACGGCGTTTCTGGAAAATTCGCGTGCAATATTTAATACCTAATTGAGTTCTTGTCATCAATCAGGCATTTAAAGATAAGATATACCCTAAAGGCTGGTTTGTCAATTAAGGATTAAGGTTGTCCACGAGCAAATCGGAAAAGTCGAATACGAGGGCGAAATGCTGCTGCCGCGGAATCGCTAAAAATTAATTATTTTCCCAGCGGCCTAGCTTTCGCGCTCGAATTCGACTTTTCCGCTTTGCTCGCGGACAACCTTAATTGAAATAGCTGTATACGCAAGTATCTATCTATCTATCAAAGTGTAAAACGTTCTGAATTTTATATAAGTATCGTAAGTTATCTTAACAAATACACATTTTCGCGAGGATGTCAATTGGGATTTTATCCTGTTCACACTCCTGTCGCTTACTTGTGCTACAAATTGTGGTCGTTTTAAATAAAATTTTACTTAATAAGTTCTGTATTTTTGCATGGCGATAAAATATATATAATAGTTTTGTCTATGGAAACACCACGTAAATTTATTATTACAATTTTACTTATTTCACGAGAAAAATTTAAATAAATAGTTTTAATTTTAAAATTTTTAGTCATAAAAACGTTTAAATTTCAAATTAAAAGGATTCATTTAAGCTTTTGCGTACATGCGTGTAAACATATGGAAAAGGCGTGATATTTGCCATTGCCTTAATTGATCATTTTAATTAGGAAAGGTGTAGTTTCCTTTTGGTTGAGTACGCATTGCGCACGCCATGTTATGTGTTAACTGATAATTGCAAGATAAGTATATCTGTGACAAAGAAGACTGTATATACTGATTAGCCTACTTTTACCAAATATATGCTTCTTCACTCTGACTCTGTTGTGAGTTTGTTGCAATGAAAAGTAAAGAGCACGGCACTGAAACGGATTCCTATAGTATATGCCAGCTTGAATGACATTTGATTTTGAATGGAAATTTTAGTAACAATTAAATACTGTAAGGAACTTTAATTAAATGAAAGGAAATATCCAATAATATCTGAACCAGAGTCTTACTAAGCGTATGCTAATTCTAACATGAGTTGGCATAATAATATATTAAAAATGATGATGTCGAAAATTCATCTGCATATACCAAAATTTAAAATATATTGCTATTGCAAACAAATATTTGCCATTTAACGATCGCGTGTTGAATGCTTTGACTGTGTAAATGCATTTTGCCTCTGAGCCAATCAGATGCGCACGAGCCAACGCCTGACATCTCATTGATTTGACATAAATAGAAGTGGGAACGTAGACACGAAATCATAACACTTTTTTGGCCGAGAGGAAGCATCCTATACAAATTAGCGGGTTTAGTCATAAAATTTTTAAGTTTTCTCTTCGCAATGAGTGCTTGTGGTAATCTTGTGGTTCACGACGGAAGGTACAAGTTTAAAGGAAGTAAGGACTACGTATCAAACTTTACCATTCGTTTTCTGTATCCAGTGGAGGTCGGTAACAATGGAAGCGGTTACGTTGGGGTGGCTACTCACAAAGATGGTATCGAAAAGTAAGTACAAGTAATCTCTATTATATACTGAGTTTAATAAAATTAATCGAAAGTTCATGCATGTTCTGATATGTTTAATGAATGTTGTTATTCTATCCATGTAATTTGGACAGTATTGTCAAATGCGTGTCTGAACGATCATCAGCCAATACGCAGCATATAACACCAAAACAGAAAGGGTAAAGTGATAAAAACAACCGTACAGTGTCTACATGCTGCGTTAAATACCATACAAATCCTGTGCTTGAATTATCTATATAACAGGCGTAAAGATGAAAGGGACAAAATTATTATAAAGATTACAAAACAAGGCCCGCTGACTGGTTGTTTAAGGCCCCAGTTACACGATACCAGTCTCGTATCGGAGCGACATCAATTTAAGGTGTTTTCCAGTCATGTCTGCTCTTACAACTTTTCATATATGCCGTTTTTGTTTAATTAATATGGTACATTATCATAATTTTAAGTGCCAAATTCACCTCGAAGCAGTATAATTTGATGTCGCTCCGATGCGAATCAGGTATCCTGTGAATGGGGCCTAAATGTTTTATTTTAAACCTATAATGCTATATCGAGAAAATTAACATTGCCTAAATATGAAAGTCTTTAATAACGATATTTAATAACATGAATGAACTTTTATTGACTTATTACGAATTCCATACAGCTTGGAAGCTCCCATTGCCATTGGTAAATTGCTGAAATTTCTCGTTACAATAAATAAATGTAGAATAAACTCAATTTATAGTCGCTTGTATTTTCTCGCTAAATATTTGTTTTCCTTACATTCAGACGATTCTTCTGCCGCATAACCTCATTTACGAAGTTAAGCGAATTCACAAAAGAGTTGAACTACAATTCTCCAGCTCTAAAAAATTATATGATCGAACTGACTAACTCGCGCCTCAACAAACTTTTGACCGAATTATCCGACCGAGTAACTGGCACGGATGAGAGTGAGATCCCTCAGGCAGTACGGATAATTGGCAAAAATTATAACCGAGCAGAAGTTCCAATCTGGGTTTTGAACGAAGATGTGGCGATTGATGCTGAAGGGCAGCTAGTAGACCCAAAGGACTTTCGACTGGTGTGGTTAGGCCAGCTAACAAACGGAGACGGAGTGCACGTGGCCAAACACGAACATGCTTGTAATATTAAATTGCCTCTTGGATTTGAATCGTTTGATATCATGTGCCACTTTCTCAATGGGTCACTAGGAACATATATTTCTGGTAATCAGGATATAAGAGACGCAGTGAATACAATGCTGCCAACATCACTTCAATATACTGCCCGTAACTATGAAGAGGAGGTATATATACATATTAAATTTAAATAATTTTGTTCAACCGTAAAGGCCATGTTACATCTTGCAACTTGCAATGCAATTCTAATCTTGAGAGATGTTAATTAGTAAAACCAGTGAAGAATTTTCGATATGTTGAGAAAACATCAGTGGAGTGTAATGAAGATTCGTATTTGGCAATTTTATATCTCTCAGGAGTAGAGAATGTCTTGCATGCATGGTTATGCACGCGACTGACACCCCGTTTCAGCTTCAACGCAAAGTACTGTCCCGGCATGCGAAATCATGCAAATACAATAATTTGATATGGTTCTATTCGCATTAAAAAGCATTTAAGGCAACATTAGCTATATATTTTCTCGGTTCTTTAAATTGTTGCCATCAATCACGCAGTGCATTCATATAGGCCGTTTCAAATCACCGACAACACAGAATGGACTACAATGTCAATGACACCATGGATTGTAAAATAACTATTCTATTTTATTATCCATGATGACACCCATCAAACATTTCAAACTCTTCATACTTCAGTGATTTAAATTAATTTGATTAATTAAAGAAGTATTTCAATTGTTATTGTAAAGACAAATCTTCGCAACTTCGTACCTAAACTGTGATAATATTCATAGTGTAGACAGCAATTTATCAGTTTTTCGCAGTCCGTCTGCATGTCAGTTCACAAATGTACATATTATTTAGAATGCTGATGGGACCATAATTACAGAATCTGGAGAAAATAGCCGCAGCAATTTTCTATCCCAGTTTTTTATAATATCCTCTGCAGCAATTGTGTCCAACTTTGCAGAGGTAGGTGAATGTGTAATTTAAAATGGGGACTACGATCATTTTACGGATAAGTTTCAACTGTATAGTTGCAACTTTATTTGCATTTACTTCATATTTCCTCTACTATAGCCGCTTCTCTAGACAAACCTTTAACATTTTAAAACAACGCTGTCTTACTATTTAATTGTAATGCTTAGGTCTATATTCACAAATCTCTCATGCACTATTTCCTTATAGATATTGTAGTAATAGTTTTATCAGGTGAAGAGCCATTGTAACATGAGCGAGTTTTCATAAGCAAATTAATTTGGCAGCATTGACAATGTTCAAATTTAATAATTATTGTTGCTCCTGGAACTTTCACGTTTCATAATTTAGGAAGGTAGATTATAATTTATACTGAAAAGATCAGTCTTAAAATTTTTTCACCAGCTATATAGTGCAGGTATAGTGCCTAGGCAATTCGTCGGGAATTCAGTATATAGCAAACTAACTTCCAGACGAAGATCCTTCCCTCCAAACGTCGGATTTCTCGTTGAATTTTTCAGGTGGTTGCATTCCCACCGAGTAAAAATTATTTCATATTGTAGTTTCATCAACTCTTAGACAGTAAAAACTGACCTACAAAACAACTTCTATTTTTAGTGGCAGAAACTGATTGGCTTTTGTCCACTTGTCATTGCTATTGGGAGTCCAGGCTGTGGAAAAACAAAAGCAGGGAATGTTGCAATCGCATGTACAGGATCATACCCAACTCAATTTTACAACCTGTTCACTGATGCCTATAATGGACAAGTGGCCAGTATGACGTCAATGGGTTTTCAAGCGGACGATCCGACCGACCCAGCAGAAGTTGGAAAGGCTGCGAAAAGATTCTTTTCGGACGGTTCAAGTGGAAATTGCTTTGGACAAAAAACTCCAAAGTGCAGTCCAATTTTCACTGTGAATAAACATGTGATAAAATGGTTGCTGCACCCTGAACGACAGAGGTAGCTATATATAGCACTTATGTTTATATACATGATAAGTTATATACTATATATAACTAATGAGAACAATAAGTACACAATAGACAAGTACAACAATTAAGTCAGTTTAAGCATTTCGTTTTTGTGCGCAAGCTATCTTTAATTATTGCAGTTTATATATATAGTATATATATATATAGTATATGTATATAGTATATATGTATATATATAGTATATATAGTATATATATAGTATATATAGTATATATAGTATATATAGTATATATAGTATATATAGTATATATAGTATATATAGTATATATAGTATATATAGTATATATATATAGTATATATAGTATATATAGTATATATAGTATATATAGTATATATAGTATATATATATAGTATATATATATAGTATATATATATAGTATATATATATAGTATATATATATAGTATATATATATA
>CACRXK020016045.1:0-11697 GCA_902702795.2 Paramuricea clavata | reverse complement strand
CACATACACATGAAATGTTTCGGTCTATACCTTTAAGGGCCACGAACATATACTAGGTCTAGGAGATAAAATAGCAAAATTTGAGGCTCGAGCGTTGGCCACTAATTATACTAGACACTGCAGCGTAAAATTCAGTATAGCCGGCCTCATATGTTTGTATCAGACATATCGGCATGAATCGACATAATTATTCGCGACGTTCATGAATTGATAGGGACTATATATAACACTTCAAAAGCTAATAAACCTATATCCTATAACTTAAACAATACATTTATACATCAAACAATACATTTATACTCTATAGGCTTATCAGACTATACGAAACGGAAACATAATCAAACATTTACTTGTTATAGCAGGTTATACTATAGATAACAGCAAGATAAGAAATTATTTTATTACTGGAGATTTTTAAGAAATTATTTTATTACTGGAGAGATGAAGTACGAAAAAAATATTAAAAATAAAAATAATATCTTCGTGAAAAAATGCGTTTTTAGCACATTTTATGACCCACGACTTTACCCACGACTTTACCCACGACTTTACCCACGACTTTACCCACGACACACGACTTTTAACCCACGACACACGACATATAGGGACACTCTCTGCGTCGCACAGATCACATTTGAATAAATAAACAACACATTGCTGATTCACAAGGGGTGGTTTCGTTTCTGCTGCTGGGAAGTCTGCGGCAATCTTTCTCCTTGTGTAGACAATGGCGACAGCTGCGTAACCTCAGCAAGACCATCGGTAGACAAATACAACCGGTCTTCACAAGCAGAAAGATTTTAAATTTAAATAAGGTTCACCCTTGCGGCATAATTAAATGTTCTGCCAGATTCAATAGACCGCATTTTAGTAGGTTGTACAACATCTACTTATATTAACTATGACTTATTCTACCTATCAATAGTTGGATACATGACACAAACCATAGGGCTCATGACATATCTCACGGCATGGTTTACTTTCAAGACCCTGTGAGTATGTACATAATCTAACTGCATCAACACTTAAATACTAAGGCCCCCTTTACACGAGCCCGGGCTGATTTTCAACCCGGGTCAGCACGCCACAGGTGGTTATTTTTTTATTCTGTTTACATGAACCCGGGTTGACGACAATTTTTGCCAACCCGGGTCAGCAATTCTCAACCCGGGTTGACTCGAGTAATATTCCGAGCAACAGACTGGAGCAGAGTGTATTTTTGACGCTTATATCCCTTAAAATCCCTTATAGACCTCATACGATATTATTACGATTTATATACCTTTTAGTTTTGGCGCTTATATCTTTCAGTATACGATTAGGCGATATCCCTTTTTATCAAGGATTTAACCGTATAGCAACTTAATTCTGCCTTAAAGGGGGTTTCTTCCCTTTTTGATAGCTTCTCGTTATTTTGTACTGGAAGATCTACTGGGCAAAAATAGTCGGCATCGAACGCCAACGCCCGACCTTCGCGCAACTTTGAATACAACTGTGACAACATCGGAGTTGAAATCTACATATTTATAATTCATCTCCGTCTTATAATCCTTCAGAGAAAGGATTAGGTGATCAATAATTTCAGACCACCACTGAAACGCGGGTTGAGCATTTTTTCTTTTGGTTTTGGACAGTCTTTGCTCGCCATACTGTATGATTTTACATGTCTGTACTAAACAGAGACGAAGAAAATAAGCACGCAAAATGTTGAAATGCGATACTACGCTAGGTGCAAAGTTCACAATCAGGAATTTACCGCACTTTACATGATCCCGGGTCAAGCCAACCCGGCTTTACATGAAGAAATGAGTAAACTTTTCACGCGTTCACACCTCGCCAACCCGGGTCGACCCGGGTCTCGAGAAGGGTGCCCCGGGTTGGCGAGGTGTGAAAGGTTGACCCGGCTATCGTGTAAACGCTAATAGAGATTTATTCGTAGACGGGTTGACCCGGGCTGGCAATCCAACCCGGGTTGATGGTCAACCCGGGCTCGTGTAAAGGAGGCCTAAGGAATAAACTTACAATCCTCACACAGACTTAACCACATGTGAAATACTAAGGAATAAACTTACAATCCTCACATAGACTTAACCACATGTGATGGACAGATTACGGAATACACAGTGAACAACAAGGACTAAGTTTACAATATCTCACTGCATGGTCCGAGTATATTTAAGAAAACCATTTACTTAAATGAGATATAGAAAACCATTTACTTAAATGAGATATAGGAAAATTACACAACACAAAATCACAAGTCTTGTTACCAGTATGGTCAAATCCGACCCTGTGATAAATTCATGTGCATCATCAAATTACACCTATCAATTACCAAGTAATAACTTTACATACAGTAAATGCTATCTGCAATCACGATATTCAGTACAATGGAATGACATAAAAAGACACAAAACAACGCACGCATAATACGCGTGCACCTTTTATACAATATTTCACGGCATGGTCTACTTTCAAGACCCCGTTAAAAATAACAGAAATCCATTAGATAAATAGGCCTAAATAATGATTATAAGTACACCACAGGTCCAAGACGCATGCAGAGGTCCTATATTACCTATCCCAAAATTAAAATATTCCGCGTTTTAATTTTCAGCGGGTTTCCTCAATTTCGCTCATTACAGTCTAGCGCCTTTGTCCCTTGTTTATGTCTTATGATTAGTGATGGGCGATACCACTAGTATCGATTCGATACGATACCAATTACTTTTTCGTAAAAGTATCGAGGTATCGATTACCCAAACGATTACTACTACGACGATTGTTTCAGAATTTTCCGCCATTATAATCCATGAAAAAACAAAAATTAATTTATTTCCCGCCTTTTTCATAATTTATTCTGTCGACGAGGTCAGGAATATTAATCACGAAAGTGGATAGAATGTCAAATAAAGTAAAGGAAGTTTGATTAAATTGGTAAATGCAGTAAAATACAAAATTTTATTAGAAATAGCCATGAAAACGATGACACAACTACAGAATTATAATGAATGTCTAATTTTAAAAGTAATCAAAACACTTTTTCGATATCGTGCAGTATCGACTACTTCCGATTTGGGCCTGGTATCGGGTGGTATCGATACCAAGTAATCGGTAATCGCCCATCACTACTTATGATATCGAAGCTTCGCCTTGTTTATAGTTAAAAAGTTAGGAAAGCTCTGTGGAGGAGAGATTCGTTACGTATAGTTGTACGAGATTTTAGTGCTGACATTGAACCAATATTAAGAGACAAGTAGGCCGTAAGCCAAAATATTACAAAATAAACGACCAAATAATGGTTGTATAAGTGATATATTGAGTTCTAAAATATAATTTCTATATACTATTCAAGACAATGTGTCCAACATGGCACTGCCAAAGTTAAACGCATCTGTATTAAAGTGATAAAACCGTTGAAATGTTCCCTCTTTGGACCATCCCGCTGCATTCATGATGTTTCTGAGGTCAAAAGCAAGGTGGGATGGAAGCAAGGTGGGATGTTGATGCTGTTCTTGTGCTATGCCATGGCTCTTTGTATTTCGAAATACCAATACCTGGCATTGCTTGCTTGCTGCGGACATAAAATTCTTTACCCAGTGGCAGTGTGAAGTAAGTTTCGGTAGAAATTGGTTGATGCGGTTTGATAACGCTGATCATTAATTGTTTATTATCACCACGAAGTGGACAGATGCGCTTGATATATTCAAGGACGTGTGACACAATACATAATTTTTTGTCTGCAGGGTATATGCTAGAAAGATCTAGACTAAGGGTTGTTGATGAACGCCAGGTTGGGTGTGTTTTAGCTTGTCAGAGATGATAAAAGTAACCTTGAATTCTTCCGTAATCATATTGTCAAAAGTAATGTGCTTTACCGTCTGGCACCTCTGTCCACTCAGGAGACATAAAAGGAAGAGAGAGATCCTTCAACGATAACAGGGATATGTCTTTTTGCGCTCTTATGTAATTAAATATATCATTAACATTATAGAGCTATATCTCGGTAAAGACGGTCGTGACTCAAAAATGCCTTTCATAAAACGTTTCACTAGCGGTAATTGCCCAAAGGGTGTTTAATGATCGTCCCAGGATAGTATAGTTGATTAGACACTTCGAGCCGTATTTATTGAGCTATATGACAAATCGAATTCATACAAATCGGAAAGGAACGAGAGCGCTAAAGGCAATGGTGGGGAAATCAAATCACAGTTTTTAGTTTTACAAAATTCAAACCACTTCTTCGCGGCAGACTGGTATTGGGATTTCGTCCCATCTCTCCAAGAACTTAGGAGTTAGGATAATATCATTCACCTGTTCGGAGAATCCTCTCACTTGTAGTTTGTTCCTGATACAAGACAAATGAGAAGATTCATTTTCGAGTGTAGTGGATGCTTGAGGTCGGGCTCAGAGGGCATTAGCAATAGATCTGCAGCTGGTGCTAAGCAATAGGGTTTCTGTCTCAGGATTGGACGCAGCATTGGGTACCAGACTACCAGGTTTGAGCTGGCCAGTCTGGTACTACAAGTATGCCCCTCGCTCTGTCTTGAATTATCTTCCTGATCACTTTGATGATGCAACTGAATGGATGGAAACAATAGAAATTTTCGTTTGCCCATGGTATGGTAAAGGAACCAATATGCTTAGCATATAAGGGTCTGGTTTATAAGACACATAAATTCCAAATTGTTTGTTTATACGCGATGCGAATAGATCGATATCAGGCAAGAAACCGAGATTTTGCAAAGCAGTTTTAAGATGCTGGGGGTTTAGCAGCCATTCAGTATCAATATTTTTGTTTCGAGATTCCTCAGCAATGATATTTTGTTTGCCAGGGATATATGCAGCTGTAAGCCATATGTTGTTTCTCTCACATAATACCCAAATATCTTATATCACATGCAACATATAACTGTCATATATTGTTACATTGCCATTGGTCAGTTGTGAATAGTGCCCTTATTGTTAATCACTGACACAGCAGTGGTATTATCAACCATAATCTTTACGTGTTTTCCTACAATGGAATCGAGAGTAAAAAAGAGTAAAAAAGGCAGCTAGAATTTCGAGGTAGTTAATATGTTGTTGCCCCTCGTATGCTGTCCAATGTCCTCCGGTAGACACAGTGTTCATTACACCTCCCCAATCAGAGAGAGATGCATCAGAATTGATAATAATGTCTACTGGGAGAGTTTCAATCAAGTTAAACGAATTGGTAAATTAACTAACCACCAATTTAGGTATCGGACAGCACGAGGTGAGAGGTGCATATGCATGACTGTCAAAATTTCCTTTTGCAGTTTTTAATGCAATAATTTTATCCGGCATGCTCAATAGCACGGTAATGGCATTCACCGTAGCGAACTGCAGGAAAACTAGAGACTAGATAGCCGATAATCTGAGCCACCTCGCGTATAGTCTTGGATAGTGCAAGTATTTCCGTAATACGGGCAGATATCTTGGCAATTTTTTCCCGGGTTAACGTGATTTTCATTGTGATAGAGTTAATCTCGAAGCCCAAAAATACAATTTTCTTCTGAGGGAAAAATACAGATTTTTCAACATGAATAACGAAGCCTAGATTCGTGAGAAGCATTATTGTGTGCAAGATTGCCTTAGTACAACCTTCATACGAGGTTGCTCAGTACAATGAGAATATCGTCAATAAATATAACAAGCATATCAGTGGCCTTGCTTGCGCAGAACACATAAGGCAGGTTTTAAAAGCTTCGTAAAGTTTCTTGGACATGTAGACAGCCCATTTGGGTAAACAGTTTATTTGTACAGTTTTCCTTTAAATGGAAATTTTAAGAACTTTTGATGATCTTCATGAATTCCCAGACACTGTAATACGCGTCTTTGAGGTCGAGAGAGGCCATCCAGCAACCTTCTGTCACTAACGAGAGGGCGGTATGAATGGAACCATTTTAAAATGTAAAGATTTGACATGCATTGAGATTTTATTTTATTTAAACATATATATTCCTAACGTTTGCACAAGAGCACTAGACTCATCTAGGGGCTTACGTTACACTGTTTACTATTACATTTAGGCCGGACAGACATATCAGTTACATTTACATTAATTTTACAAAGTTCAAGACACTGAAGATGTATAAAAACACGCATAGTAAGTTAATTAAACAACGAAAGATAATAGCTATGACGAAATTAAAGAAAACGTTTAGATTCCCTAATGTATTGTTGAACATACTCAAATATCTTAGTAAAATTGCACGACACCAGCTTATATCACCATAAACTTGTGCAGCAGCCGAGAGCAAGATTGATCTTAGAGCAGCCGGCATACCGTGGGCATTTTAACAAGTAATGAGCTACTGTTTCACAGCCAGCACCACAAATACAGTCAGGTGTTAAACTATGCTTTATTCTAAATAGATAGTAGTTCAACGCACAACAATTTAGACGCAACGTGCATGCAATACTGAAGTCAATGGAATGATCAAAATAGCTATTATTACGGTCACATGAAATATCAAAAAATTTAAGAATATCTTTTTTGAATAAATTAATAGATGACAAGCTACGAACTGTGTATACTCAACCGACTTCCATAACATAGTAGCCGAAGGAAAAAAGGATTTTTTAAATCTTTCAGTTCTAACAAAAAACTGAGAAATGTTAGATGCCTGCCTCAATGATAAACCGGACCTTTGTTCAACCGTCTGGGGCAATAATTTTGGCAAGTATTCTGGAACATGATTATTTACTATTTTAAAATATAAAATAAGTTTGTGAACCAGACGTCTAGTTTTCATATCTTCCCAAGCCAGATCTTCCAATACCTATACTAGTACCCCTCATAGCACCCGTGACCACCATGGTTGACTGATATTGTATATGCTCAATTAAATCACTTTCATTGTCAGAACACTGAACACCCATCCCATAAGACATCTGCATATTCTAACAATGGTCTAATAAGACATTTGTACAAGTTTGACAAGGTTTTCCTATTTAACTTAAACTTTAAACCTTTAAGAAGATTCGACCTTTTGGAAGCTTTCTCGTGTATACTAGAAAATACATGCATGCAGAAACCCTCGCCTTGCTGACAAAACCATTATATTTTCCGAACATGAAGTATGTAAAGTAGTTGTTATGGTAACACGATAATTTTTTAAGAATATTCTTACAAATGAAAAATCGGCCTAAAAATATCACTTTTAATTACAAAATTATCAATTTCCCAACATATATATGTTAGGTATGATTTTATACGTAATATAAGCTTCAGTTTAAGGTAAAATTCAACCACAAACGCTTCGCAAAACGTTTTAAAGTGTTCTTTATAAAACTATAAAACTGCCTTTAATTAAATGGCTTTATCGATAAACTTTGAGTTTGCAATAAAATTATTTCAAATTCTCGCATGCAAATAACTTTGCTTTCTTTTTTATTTATTTATTTATTTAAAAAATTCAATATAATAAAAAAGGGAATCAATATTAAAGATACAATGAAAATATGAAATTATATGCTGTCTTGTTTAGTTGTTTCATATACGCAAAGGCCGTCGGGTTTTAAAGCAATTATAAAATCAATATTTAAAACAAACTTACCTTCGTTAACGTCGGCTCCCTTCTTTTAGCCGATTCTTTCGCCCTTTCTTTCTTGAAATTTACAGAATCTTGCAAAAATGCGAGCAACAATGAAATATATTTGCAAGAAATTTATCAATCATCAAATCAAGAAATGTTTGCTATTTCGCTGTCGTCATGCAGTCGTCATAATGCTAACTTTAAATTGGACCAATCACAGTATTCGCTATTCATGACAGTCCGCCATATTTTTGAGATCAGTGAGGATGACCACCCACGCACAGTGACCCACGCCCGCGATATTTGATGAACTTTAGACTTCGCTAATGCTTTCGTTTCCCCGGGTGTAAATAGCCGGGGGGAATTAGTACCCTCGCACGGCGCTTCGCGCCATCGGCTCGGGGATTAATAATATGTGCTGTCCAAGTTAAATTTGATGAAAGTGTAACTCCTAGGTGTTTATGATTACAAACTTATTGAATTTCATTATTATTAAAAAATAGGGAAGGTTGATTTAGCCTAAGTCGTTTGACAGAGAATATTATTGATTTGGTCTTGCCTGGATTGATAGTAACAAGCCAATCTTTTGTCCATGCTTTAATGCATTCGAGATCATGGTTTAATCGATCAGCTGTAAGACAGGGATCATCTACTATTGCCAAAAGAGAAGTATCGTCAGCATATAAAAAATTATCACTTTGGAGGTCACGAGTCATGTCGTTAATATAAATTATAAATCAAAAACAACAAAGGACCCAAAAAAGAGGACCCAAGGACCCTTTGGTTAAGTTATTTGATTTGAGATTCAAGATAAGACGAACCTTGTTTAATATCTTTCTTATAGGAACTGAACAAATTGGTGAAATATATTCACCAGGTTCGTGACGGGAGGCCATACAATAACTTTTGTATTCAGGAGGTTTGAAATTTCCTTCTCAATCTGTGTAACATGCTCTTTTGCAATGGTATTGCTGGGGTAAACGGGGCTACTTGGTGGGTCGGCGATAAAATCAATAATTTCACCTTTCACTGTTAAAATAGTGGCGTCAGATGTGAAAACCTCCCAACTGTGACAGAAAATTCTGGATTTGCCCGCCACAAAATGAATCAACATGTTTTTTCAGATTAAGCAATATCTCACTGTCAAAATACGCGGGAAAATGGCAGTTTCCTGTAAATTTATTGCCGAGCCTGGTGTTTGAATTGCCGGAATTGCCGGGGAAGGTAGGATCCCCTTCCCCGTGTCGGTAAAAAAATTTGCCGTTTCTGGTTTGGATATGGTGAGAAACGATGTCGAGACATGGGAGGCATGGACTCACGAGCAAGAATTTTGCCCTGCAATTTTGAAGCGTTAATAGTTTTGGTTAAGTCATCCCCGAAAAGGAGACTGCCCGGTTTGTTGGAGCGATTGCATGCCGATTTAAGCTCTGGGCTGAGCAATGATCGCAGAAAATCTCGGCGTTTAAACGAAAGCTCCGAGTTAACGTGCCCCAATAAGGCAATTGAGTCAAACAACCGTGTGGCAATGTTACGATAATCCGGGGTCGACATTTTAATAAGTCGTCGATTGTAATAGATAAAGCGCTAGTAACGCGCACAATAGAGTCTTGCAAAACAGCAGTACGTAAATTCCGCTGTCTGTAAAAACCTTTTAGGCTTGACCAAATAGGTTCATTAACCCTGGGTACATGCAACATCGGTTGCAATTGGATGGCGTCTTGTATTTCTCAAAAATTTCTTTTCGTTTCTCAAGGCCCAGGGGCCGGTTGTATAAAACTCTTAATCACTTTTTTAATCACTATTTTGTAGTTAAATAGTGATTCACTCTCAAATAGGCGCTTCTTATTGGATGACGTTTCCACTTAATTATAATTAACTTTAATAACTTTTTTACACAACCGGCCCCAGAATGCCAGATCAATCGAAAATTTGTGGGGTTGTCTTGGAATTATCCTTCAAAACCAATTGCGACGTTTACAAAATAGAGCAGCACGTATCATTACAAAGCGTGGGTATGAATTTAGATCAGCCGATATACTTAAAGAATTAGATTTACCTAATTTAAGTCCCAGAAG
Source organism: Paramuricea clavata (assembly GCA_902702795.2). Classification (NCBI taxonomy): domain Eukaryota; kingdom Metazoa; phylum Cnidaria; class Anthozoa; order Malacalcyonacea; family Plexauridae; genus Paramuricea; species Paramuricea clavata. The sequence goes on along the minus strand of CACRXK020016045.1, from coordinate 2,060 downwards.
AAATAATCAATTATGTACTACTATGTATCAGGTAAATAATAACATGGTGCCTGACTGCCTAATTGATTTATTCACGAAAACCAGTACACTTCATAATCATCAAACTAGGCAGGCTGAATTTAACTTTGCACTCCCGAGGCCAAGTACCAACTTTTGTAAAAAATCATTCTCGTACAGAGGAGCTGTAGCTTGGAATGATTTATTACCTAATATAAAAAATATGGGTTCATTGTCAACCTTCAAAAGGGCTCTAGTGTCAAATAGTGGTAATAATTCTTAATAATCAATTTATCTTTTTTCTTTTTCTCTTCGATTTTATTGTATTAACTTAATAAAATATTTTTATAATTGCATGTAATTATTCATACATATATAGCACGGCCTATTGGAAGATCACATCTTGTAAATATTTTAGTTTTTGTCTTTGTGCAATAGTACCGTGGGTAAATAAAGTTTGATTGATTGATTGATTGGTCATTGACAAGTGTCGCTACCTTTTCGGTAACTGGAGGGCCAGAAAAATCGGACGGTCGCAGAGACTCATCGATTATAACACAGAGTAGATACATATACAGAGTTATAACTAGTGTACCCACTTTTTTGTGCGCATGCTCGGCAAGTTACTAGATGCATGCATCCCATTGGATGGCGACTCGCTTTAACTGCTCGCGGAACTTGCCGAGCACGCGCAGTTGATTATTTTTTGTCCGGCCGCCTGAAAAAAAGTGGGTACATGAAAACGTAAGTTTCTGCAGTGTTTACAACGGCCAGTTCCAGCTCTGTATGCATCTACTCTGTGATTATAACCTGAGTATCAGGCTCTATTTTAGCCTGACACAAACCTTAATCCAATCACTTTCCACCCACAGCAAAGTTTATATTTAGTATTCAATCAAAATCTCGCAGGAGAAATTTAAATTTCACACAATTAACGACAACAACAATCTAATTATAGTTGTGATCACTATAAAATATATCAACAACAATAGTATAATCCAATTAGCACCAACCAATCAAATGACAGATTAAAAAATCTTTTGTCTCATAGACCAATCAGATTTACAACCGAAATAAGGTTGCATTGCGGCATGTACGGCATGGACTTTTGTAAGGTTTGTATCAAGGTTACATCGATTAATAAGTCTAATAGATTATCGTTATCGGGATCTTGGGCCTCAGCCGGCTCAAAATCATTTCCCTCAAACAAGCTTAATGCGTCGTCTTCGCTTTCCCGGTGGGATGTTGTGGGCTCGTCCGCCGAACGAGGGTGAGTGGCTTCTTGTGAGCCTTGCGCAATGTCTTCATCTGAGGCAGTTTGGGGCGCTTCCTCTGAAGCGGGTGTGTTGGCTTCCTCGGAAGCTGGTGTTTCTGATTCCTCTGAATCATGCATGGCGGGAGAATGCGCAGATGCACGTTCTGCGCACATTTCATTTAATAATTTTGTTGTTTCAATCATACCTTTCTCACCTTGCTGAAAAGCTGAAAGCATGTTTAACCACATGGAGCGCTCTGGTGGAGAAAAAATATCGCAATCATCGGCACTTTGTTCTACCTCGGACATTTTAAAGGAGAAATAATCAGACAAATAACAAGGATAACAAGATAACAATGTATGAACTTATCTGGCGACAGTGGCGTGCTGGCAGGGGAGGGGGCCGGGGGGCCACGGCCCCCCCCAGCTGGCAATTCTTGGGGGGCGCAAAAATGAAAAGGGGGCGCCGTCCCGTGCGGAATTTTGTAAGTGGGTGGGAAAAAACGCATTTGAAAAAATATAGTTACTTCCGTCAAGAAGTATATATTTATATAGGCTTATAAACAGATCGAGACTAAGCGCATAGCCATAGACGACAAAGTGATATATTAAATTACAGACTATTTGGTCTAACCTTATTTGCTAATTTGCTACTTCACGGCTCACACAAAATCGTTCATATAGAAACATGATCAGTGATCACACACAATGTCTCATTACCGGAATATTGGTCAGGTTTCGAAGCGATCACGGAATTATGCCTTTTTTGCTGGTATTATGCCCTTATATTATGAAGGTATTATGCTTC